>WYDF02318829.1:0-28031 GCA_009867245.2 Adranes taylori
TCCTCTGACCGGGGGCCCCTTCCGGCTGGGGGCCCGTGGCATTTTGCCGACTTGCCACCCTGTAGTTACGCCACTGTCTATATGCGTTCCTTTCCAACAAAATCGTTCCTTTTCTCTCCGTTGGTTTTTGGCATAAATTATTATCTTTGTTTTATGTTTATTCAGTACTAGTTCTTTTTTCTTAACATACCTCTGTAGTGTATTCATCAAGCTTTACATTCTTTCGCTTCTTTTACTATTATTACTATATCGTCTGCGTATGTCATTGCTTTAAATTTTCTTCTCTCTCCGATAAGTCCTTCAACCAGGTTTTGTTTTATTTAGTCAATATAAATATTGATATTGAATAAAGTGGGACTTAAAAAGCCATCCTTGTCTCAGCCCTTTGATAATCCAAAATTTTACCTTCTCTTTCCCCATTATTATAATTATCGTTTCTTGTTAAATATTTCATATTCTTTGTATGAAGCCATTGTTAATGCCTACTCTCTCTTTGTTCTAGTAATATTTTTCTGTTTACATTCTGTTAGTTTCGAGGCACATCCTCATCATCAGACGTTAACATCCAAAAGTCTGACGATGAGGCTGTAGCCTCGAAATTAGTCGCAGAAAGCAACATAATAGTGAATCCGGTACGTTAGTTTATCATTCATGAATATATATATATATATATATATATATATATATATATATATAGTCAACAGTACTATGTATTTTTCTAAATCCTGCTTTGCTTCCAATATTTTTTCTGTTCCAATTCTCTTGTCAACTTTTCTTCTATTATCACTGCGTATATTTTATATATTGCACTTAGCAACATTATTCCTCAATAATTTTCTATTTCTTTCCTATTTCCCCTCTTTCAATATAAACAACTGAATTAATATTATACACTGACAATTACAAAAGAACATAAAAGATCTGTTTAGAGGATAATAACTCAAAACATTAAGCGAAACAGATAATGAGAAAACAATCAAGAATAATGACTTGAAATACAAGAACAAGTAGCAAACGCATTATATAATAAACATTTTGTCTTTTTGTAGAATTTATACAAAAGTTAAACTTTTCAATCAAGATTAGAGTGAAGAGACTATATTTAAGTAATATTGAGGTCATTTTTTTTATAGAATATAGTTCCTAAACGAGTATTTATTGTTTACAATTTAAATAACATTGAATATTTATAATTATGTAAATTATTTTAAACAAACTCAATTTATTTTTATGCAATTTTTAAGTGTGTTTTCTTTAAAATATTTCATTTATCTATAATAGGCATTGTGTACTATAAATATGACATGAACTATTAATAAAATAACTAATAAATAAAATTATTATGTACCGTAAATTTCAAGATTTGTATATAAACTTTCCATACACATTTCACATACCATTATATAATAAATTGAAATTTATATTTTAAAGAAAATACAAAACACAGATTATTGTTATAAATATTAAATATATATTGTCTTTCAATTAACAATGCTTGATCAGATCTATGAAATGAAGACAAATTAAAATTGCTTTAGTCAACTACTAACCTTGCAACATATGATAATGTTACAACACATTCATTAATATAAACCAGTTAAATGAAATCAAAGACAGTTTACTCGCGATAATCCGACAGTTACGGGACCAAGGAGGTGTCGAATTACCTAAGGTAGATTTTTTAAAACTAAATATTGACTTCTATGGCGAGAAAATTTAAGTTCTTATGTATATACCGTACTGTACGTACTACAGTAAGTATATTGTTACAGTACATATTAAGTAACATATTTTACAGCCATTACGGATATACAAAAAGCTCAATTAGGCATAGTTTCACACAAATGAATACGTATATGTATGCAATACAAATTTATTAAATAAAAAATAAAATATGTATGTTCAAGTACATTACGTACATAATTGTATGTATTTACGGCTTTAAAAAAATCTGTAATCATTTTTTTCTTCCTTCTTACGTAAAGAGTCTGTCATGACCTTTTCTTGAATATCTTTTAACATTAAAATGTTCTCGTAGTCGAGTTCCCTCTCCTCACACCAACGTATCAAAGTGTTTGCAGCCGACATAACTTCATCGCAAGTGATTGTACATTTCACCTCCGTGGCCTCCTCAATCCGGTCGTCGTCTACAACATGAGCCGTAACTTCCTGGATTATCTCCTCTTCTGTCAGTACAGAACTAAGTTTATCGTCTAATACCCATCTTCTCTCAAGTCTTCTGCAGATTTTTGCAGAATGTTAATTTCATCACAAAATGTAAGCGCAGCCTCGGTAACATCGTTGTTATCTTCAGATTTGTTATTTCTGTCGTCTTTCTTTAGAAGGAGTGGCTTTTCTGGCCAAACATGTTCCCAAGATTTTATTAAAGTTAAAGACTTGACTTGACGTCAGTAATCATTAGTAATCATTAAATTTTTTCAAGATCGATGTGATGTCTGCGTCAGGTTGGCTGACGATATCAATCAATAGGCGCTTCTTGTAATGTTCTTTCAAAGTCTTAATAACATTTTGATCCATCGGCTGAATCAGTGCAGTCGTATTTTTTTGTCAAATACAAAGCCTCTATGTAACCATGAGCCGTCTTAACTCTCAATTATTCCTTGTCCGAGTGTCCTGGAGCATTATCTAACAACAAAAGTGCCTTCAATGGCAGATTTCTTCCGTTTAAGTGTTCTTTGGCTTGTTGTATAAAATGGTCTAAAAAACTTCTTTAGTAACCCCGATCGCTTTTGGTTTTTGTATGTCACTGGAAGAGATTCGACTTTTATGTTTTTAAATGCCCGTGTGGACTTGGATTTACGCACAGCTAACAGTTTTAACATATGGCTTCCAGTGCCATTATCGCACACCATTCACGTGATACGCTCTTTTTGGGGTTTCCTTCCTGAAACTTTTCTTTCTTCCTCCGTTACAAAAGTTTTTGTTGGTAGTTGCCGCCAGTTTAAACCGTTTTAATCAGCATTATACAGTTGCTCGGACATAAGACCTAGTTCGGCGATTTTTGCGAATAAATCTTGAATGAATTGAGAAATTTTAGTCTCGTCGGCAGATAGTTTTTCTCCGCTCATCTGTAAGAAACGAATGCCATGCCGCTTCTTGAAGTTTTCGAATCAACCATCGCTGGCATGAAAATTATCTTTGTTGGTTATTTCACGATAAAAAAAACTGGGCTTTCTGTTTTAAAATATCTCCCGAAATAGGGGCATGTCTGCTTCTTTGTTGCTTAAACCGAGCGTAAAATGATAGTTGGTGTTTCACCACGGTAATACCTTTTAATAATTTCCCATTTATCAGTAAGAGTTAAAGTTTTATGCTTACGTTTAGCGATTCCACTTGTGCTCGCCATCACACAACACTTTACACCACAAAAATTAAAACTCAACAATTAAAGTAGTACCATTCAAATACAGTAACAACATTAAAGGAGCCCGCTCAATAGCACATTTAAAACTGTCGTGAGTCACGGGGCAGATGGGTGGAGGCGCATGTCGCGACAAGTCACAATAAGTATAGTCACAAGTCACAATGTATATTTTGTTGATTAAGTGTGTGCGTGTCTGCACAGCACACAGCAAGCCCAGTCTTCCGAAGAGGCGTCGGGTACCGAGCGTGTCGGACTGTCAAATGTCGCATTATCGCGAGTCAACTGTACTCTATAACAATAGAAGCTCATATCATAATAATTATCAAACCAGTGTCAAGATCAGAGAAAAATTATAAATTCGATTAGTTTCACATTAAGATGAAATATATGTTATTTTCATGATACTTATATACGCTTTAAAAGACTTATAGCAAAGCATATGGGATAGGAATCAGTAATCATTATATTCGAATAACGAATTTTTTTATCGTTCTTATATTTTTTATTACTTTTAAAACTACCTTAAAACATTGGAATTTATCTGACAACACGAAAATGTCAGCTACCATAATAAAGAATGTATATTTTGAAATAAATTAAACTCAAAAGTATTCCAAAAACTCCATTTTAATTATTTAATTCTGTGTGTTAGACTAATTCAATACGAACAATATAAAATGATATTTTGTTGACATGTTTCGGTAAAACAATCTTCCCATCATCAGAACTTAATCTCGATGTGAATTTTGGAATTATTTTATATATTTTAATTAAACATTATGAAAGTTTTGATTGTTATTTTCTTAATGAAAACAGCATTGAGATGTTAGTTACAATTATCAAAACGTTTAATTAAAATATATAAAATAATTCGAAAATTCATTTAATTAATTTCAACATGTGACGTGATTCACATCGAGATTAAGTTCTGATGATGGGAAGACTGTTTTACCGAAACATGTCAAGAACATTTTGATGTTGTTCGTATTGAATTTGTCTAATACCTATAATTCAATCATTAAAATGGAGTTTTTGGAATACTTTTGAGTTTAATTTATTTCAAACACTTGGCTCCAATACTTGAACAAAGTAATTTTTAATGTATATTTTGTTGATTACAGTTGAATAAAACGATAATGCTTTGATCCCTCGTCTTCTTTAAGCACACTTAAGCATATACAGGCGAATGTACAGCGTGCGGTGCAAAAATCTGAACAAATTAAACATTTTTTTGAAAGAATTTTTATTGCAAAAATAGAGAAGTTTATAATTATTATTTTTACTAAATTGCTTGTTAGGCTATAAAAACACATGTACTCAATATGCTCCCCTCTGCTTGAATGACCGCGCCCATTCTTACTCTGAAGCGTTCAGAGGCCCGAGTCACAGTCCATATCGGCGAATGCTGTTTCAACAGCAGCTCTCAGTAATGCAACGTTTGGATATTATCTGAACTTGTTAGTCATCCTTTCAACCACGCTCTATGCATAGAAGTCCAAAGGATTTAAATCTGAGCTGTTGGGAGGCCAAAATTCTTTGGAGCAAAATATGTCGACGTTGTCCGACAACTAATTTTGCACCAAATGACTTGTATGCGAGGGAAGCACCCTGTCATTTGGTCATACGGCCTTCCAGCCGATATAGTTTCCATTCACGGCTTCATCGAACTCTTTATCAAAACATGCAAATAAACTTCATTCGTAAGATTTTCCAGTGTTAAAAAAAATTGCGGTGTGTTGACATCACCCTCACTGGACACAACACTTAACACGTGAACATTCGCCGGAAATTTCGTTCTGGAAACAATGACAGTAAAAAATTTTTCGTCAGAAAAAAACTTGAGGCGTCCACCTGAATTGTTTCCCAAAGAACATAAAAGCAGGTTACAGCGCTCAACTCTTTTTTATCATGGCAGCTCCGAAAAGCGCCTGTCTCACATTAATTGTATGAAACTTGTAGCGGAGATGCTCCTCGACGATGCGACATATAGTTTTTTCACTCACACCGATAACTGACGACAATTTTCAAATCGACTGCCCTGGATCCTCAAAAATCAGCTCCTCAACCCGTTGAATGATTTTGGGCGTCCTGTCAATGCGCTCCTTCGAATGAGTTTTCCTTGCCGGTATAGCAAAACCTTCGTTAGACTTCTCTGACTCGTTATACTTCGCGACGACATCATAACAGTAGATCTTGGATATCCGAAGATTGGTTTCAACATTGCAACTGTTTTGATGTTATGAATGTGTCAAGCTATTTGGACGTCAAACGCAACCTCTCGAAGTGGTATAGAACGCGAAATTCAAATTGAATTGTTTCCGGTTTTTGGCACCGCACCATGTATACTAATAAAACTAATCATTGTATATGATATAAAGTATATTATATTTTTGCGCCATGTCGGTGTACTTATACAAAATCAATAAATAAATATCTGCATTCTCATCATATTTTTGTAATCACATCAAAATATTCGCAACTGTTTGTTTTGTCTTAACATATAAATTGCTTCGCAAATTTATGATTATTTATTGTATTCTTAGTCATAAATTAAGACGTATAATTATTAAATCTATTTGTACAAAATAAGTTTTTTTTTTTATTATACATACTTGAATGTGTATTTATTAATAAGAGATTTATGTGATTTTAGTTGTACGTATTCATATCAAACAATTATTTATTGTTGTTTTAATGTAGCAAGTAAATGTATTTGTCAATAAACATATCAGTAAAGCTTTTTGATTTTTCGTATTGAAATTATCTTGTAAATCATTGACTATAGAGCAGGAAATGGACATTTATTTCTTTCCGAATTCACGTCAGAATTTTTTGCAAATCCCAATTTGCCCAAATATAGAATATGTCAAAAAATATCACAAATATGAGTCATTAATGACAGAGTGATTTGGTTTGTTTCGTATAAAACGTATTATCTTGCGGTTTATAATAGACAATAAAATAGAATATAGAAAATAAACAACTTACGCTTTTAGTCGTTGTGTCGACATCTCTTTAGACCAGCTCTGTTTCAGGCTTTTCCGTGCATATGCTCTTCTGGGATCCTCTCGGTGCAACATCCAGCAATAGTCCACCATCATTGTAGTACTCCATCTTCCTTGGTAACGCTTTTCCATTTCTTTGATATCCTGATGGAATCTCTCACCCATCTCTTCAGTAACAGCACCCAGATTGTCAGGAAAGTTGTACAAATGTGAATGTAGGAAAGAACCTTCAAACTCATGAAACAGCCTAAATTTTGATACTTCTGCAGCATAGCCTCAACGATAGACTTGAAATTCGGATCCTTCTTGTTGCACTGAAACTTGGTTACTACGTCTTTAAAGGCGACCCAGGCTTCTTTTTCAGCAACTTCCATTTCTTTTTCAAAATTTCTATCTTCGTAAAGTTTTCTAATATAAAACAGGGAAATTTTTTTGTAGCCGCTTTGGTGTCCAAGAATCATCGATATTACTTTGAAGTCAGCACACATGATCTAGTTATGATCGTCGTACTTAATTTTCTGGAGAACAAATTGTAAATTGTCATACCGTTTTTGTAAGTGTACAGAATACCCTATGGGTATTGACGCATACTTGTTTCCGTTGTGAAGCAAGACAACTTGAAAGCTTCGTTTCGACGAATCAATGAATCGTCTTCAATCAGTGCTTTCGTACGGAATGTTGAATGTCTTAAACAGTCCACACACATCATGGCAGAATACTAAGACTCCTTTTTCCGAAAAGTATGGAATAAAATCTTTTTCTCTGTGCCTGAACCAGGAAAACGAAACGCCAGCTGCGAGCAAATTCTTATCTTTAAGCCGTGAACCAAGCAATTTGAAGCCTCTTTGGTCAGATGTAAGTCGCGAATCAAATCATTCCGTTCAGTTTGTGTAAATGGTTATAGAGCAGAATTGTCAGGTTCGTACTCCACTTCGTCATGTTCGGCTTCTTCACTTGATTCAATTTCTGAACCATCTATTTCAGGTAAATGTTCTGGTTGAATAGACAATGGTACATCTGGACAGTGAGGGACATATTCTTTACATTGAAACCGTGAACACCGGTTGAACAAAAGTAACAATCATCACTATAATTTTGTGGCTCTCGCCAGACCATCGGAACTCCAAATCTAAAACAACGTTGTTCACCCTTGGACCACACCGTCTCAGTTCTTCAACACACGTATTGCAAACATAGTGGGGTACCCAAGTTTTGTCTTGATCTCCTACTTTACCTCGCGAGATACACTTTCCGCACAAACGATGTTGTATGTCTTTTTTGTCTTGACACCATTAACTCATCACAAATGTAACAAAAGGAATCTGCAGACATTTTACAGACTCTTAACGCAATTTCGAACACTTATGTTTGCTTTTTAACGTATATCCGCCGAGACAAACACTTTTGATCGCGGAGGATAGTACCAACGGTTGCGTGAACATTGACAGCCAGCTGATATGTACAACGTTTAATAACGAAAGTTCTGCCATCTGCCGGTTTATTATGTCATCATATACCGACAGGTGGGAGCATTTCCTATGTATTTAAATCTGTCAGTACGTCTTATATTTTTGATTTTTTTTTTCGGTATATAACACATTTTGACAAATTACAATTTGCAAAAAATTCTGATGTGATGGAAAGAAGATTCAACGCACAGACATACATAGGAATTAATCATCAAAACTTGAAAAACATGATACAACCGAAAAAATGCAGGCATATGTTATTTGTGAGACTTATAAGTTTAGTTTTAAATTTTAAGTGTATGCTACTATCAGGTGAAAAACGCTGGAGATGCATCAGAAATGCCTTTATTTCTAACTGTGGGCGAGAGAAACGGACGAGTGCTATCCTCTGGGAATTTTTCATACAATCACGAAAAATAAGTGATCAACTTCTTCAAAGGCATCCTATTTTAGCTGATGTTGAACGCAAAGCTAAAGAAGAGCTTTGTGACCGACCTATAATTTTTTTTAAATTCAGTTTTCAAAGAAAATTAACATGAAAACATTCAAATAAGAGACATCAAATGCATTAAAGAGAACATATAAATGTACGGCGCAAATTAATGCCACCATTGGCACAAAATATTGTAATCCCAAGAAATACTACAACCCAGCACAAATACGGGTGAAATTATTTTTTTTAAGTAGTAATCGATGAAGTAGTACATCTTTACAACAAAAACTAATCTAAATATGTTATGTGCTCGAAAATTTTATTAATATATGGATCGAACCTTTGGGTATTGTAGAAAACATCTTAAGCAATTATTTACAAGTCACGGTTTTTATAATGAACACTATATTCCACTAGTTTTATGTTTACGAAATGATAAACGTAAACAAACTTATAGACATTGTTTAGGCTAATGTTGTTTAGTTTACCCTAAATACTATTTTGCTAATTGAATTTAATAGACGACTTAAAAGGTGACAGTCAAAACTAAAAGGTTCAACTTTTGTTTTATGCAAGATGTAACAAAACGTAGGACTTCCAGTTTATTAAAGATGGGGTGGCGATCACGTCCACGAATTTTTACATGTAGCTTTTGATATTCAATAGTTCTGATGATGAGAAGATTATTTTCCCGAAACATGTCAACATAACAATTTAACAATTGTTTTAACTTGAATCCGTTTTAACATCGACGATTGATTTAAATATGAAGTTTTTGGAATACTTCCGAGTTTAATTTATTTCAAAACAAGAAATGATTCTATCCAAAGTAAGTTCAGGAGATAGTAATTCAGGTAAAAGCTCCCAAAATGATGTCATGTATACTGGATGTCCATTTCTCAGAGCTAGGGTAAATAAAACTTCGAAGACGAGGAGGAGAAGGACTCCACGTTTGATTTCAAATCATTTAAAATAAATAACTAAACATGCGATTCATAAATTTTTATTTAGTAATAATTTATTATTAACAGTAATTATTTTTATTTAAATTTGTTGAGTGAGGCTCGCTTAGTCTGTAAAATATATATAAATTGAATAATAATTTGTATCAAATATATATTTATTATTGTTGAAAATAAATTCCTTTGCAATGTCAATAAACATGATAATGATAGATATTATGTTTCAAAAACAATATTGCGTCATTTGACGTTATTGAAACCTCTCCATAGAGATAAATCTTTATCCTATACAGATTGTCATATATAGAACTCACAATTAAATTTATTTATAATGCGTTGATAACATTGTATCTGAAATTGACTGCATATGATTTGTGATAAAAGTATTATGATAACGTTATCACAATTAGAACCAGACAAAACAAATCGCTAGAAGAACAATGTTAACACTGGTCAAGAAATTATAAATCAAGAAAGTAGGACAATATGATTATAATAAAGTAACTCAAATAGAATGTTATGAATGTCGATATTGTTAGATTATTAAAATAATCGTCAGTATTGAGAGTTTTAGAACAATTAAGACAATCGGACTTGAGCATATGATTCTGTATGTCCCTTTATATTATGCGATCCTCAATTTCATCCAAAATCTCATTTTGATTTTGATGCCTGCTATAAATTAAATCTGTTTCCTTATGTTGCATGCTAGTTATCGATGAATAATTGTTCATCATAAACAATGTCAGGTAATTTAGTATTTTAAATAACCTTTTACAGTTTAGTATGTGAGTTGGTGACTGTCTCCAGGCCAAGCGGGACTGACAGGGGTACACAGTACCCGGGTCTTTGGGAGTGACAAGTAATTGAGTATAAATACTAATTGTCTTTAATTTGGTTTCCTAGGGTCGCTGAAATTTGCCTGGTACCCCAACGTCAATATAGCTAAGCACATCCCTAACTGTCTCCATTCCTTACTTGAATTTTTCTGCTTGTAAACAGAAAAAAGCTATCTATACACAGCTTTTGTTTTAGAGTTTTTTACATATTGGGTTTAAGATAAACGGTAACTTTTTTCAAAATCTTGAATTTAATACAAGTAGTTTAATAATTTTTAAACTATTGCCTAAGTAACCCAATTACTTGCTACTCTATCTTCCCCTCTAAAAGTGTTCTAATCAAACTGATTTGTAGTTTTATTGAGCCTCCTGATTTCTGGTCTTATTTTTTTCGATGGCTCTAATTATTTTGTTTGCTTGTTGTTTATTAACTTCGACAGGAACTTAAACTGTTTCATAACAATTTAGTTACAAACTCAATTCTTTTCATAACTTTTCATTCCCTCCTGTTTTTTTCAACACTTACGTTCTTCTTCACATCATCTTTTCTAACTTTTCAATGCACCCTTTCCTTTCCCTTTTACGCCAAACATATTATTGCCCTCTATTATTGCCTCATTCACGACACTTTCCCTTAATCACTCTATCTATCTCCAATGGAAAATCATCAAATTTGATCCTTTCCCCCTCTTATGTACACTGCACTTTTTGTCGCCTTTTCATTCAAAACTAAATATACAGTCTAAGATAAACCCTCTACTGTTCTCTTACATGTTAATTCTCCTTCTCAATCTACAATCGTACATTACTTAACTATTACATCCGTTCATCGTTCAATTATTCTAATAATCTTTCGTAAATTGTTTTCTTCTTTGATTTGTAGATATCAAACACATCTAGCTCACGTTTATCTATTATCCATACTATCCGTCTACTATCCGAAAAACCAAATGCGCATTGCTATGTAGAACTTGCGCGGATTCAATCAGCAAGGAAAATTTCAAATCATCCATGAGGAACTAAGCCGCGGCAAAATTGAACTGGCGAGTATTACACAAACCCATTGGCAGAACAATGCTCATTTCAAATCCTCAAAATATACAATGTATTATTCCAGTGGAGAAGATAGAAAGAGTCATGGTGTCGGTATAATAGTATCAAACAGAATCAACAGAACGAGCAACAGAACGTTGAAGCCCTCTGCCCTAAACAACATGACACTACATGTTCCCGCTCATGACACTAATGATGAAGCGATCTAGGATTTTTATTGTATTGTCGAAGTACCGTAATAAATAAAATACCGAGCAAAGAAGTCTTGATGTTAATGGGTGACTTCAATGCGAAAATCGGTTCCACTGCCAACGATGATCATATTTCCCAAGTAGTGCGGAAGTTTTGGATATGGGAATGGAATGACAGAACGCCTCATCCACTTCTGAATCAAAAATACGCTCGCAATTACCAACCAGATGTATGAAATCACAAACGCAGATTATACGCCTGGAAATATCTTGATGATACATGAGGAATCAAATAGATTACATCTGGATTAAGCAGAGTTAGAAATCCACGGTAAAATGGCTAAAACGATACCGTCTTCAGATTGTGGAAGCAATAATCAACTGCTGATAAGTGAGTTTACAAGAAAACTTAAAATCTGTAGGAGAAGGTAAATAATAAAGCTCTCCAGGTTACAATTTTTAGCAATAACGTCATTCGAAAAATCGAACCTCAGCTCGAAGAACTTCAAGCAAAAAATACTGAAGGTATATAGCATGTTGTGAAAAAGTCTCTTGTCACAATTTTAGAAGAAGACCAAAATACTGTTAGAAGACCAAAATACGGTTATCATCGGAAACAATGGACCTCAGTTGGTAACGAAGGAACATCAAATATCGGGATCTTGGCAGCAATGTAGATCGGAAACTGTACAAATCGTTAAATCGGGAGATACAAGCTGTTAGATGCATAGACCAGAATTACATCGATGAACGTTTGTCGATGAACTGAATGCTATTTGTGGAGGAGAAACCAAATATACTATTAGACGAGGTGAAAGTCGCAATTGACAAATTAAGAAAATGTAAAGCACTAGTAATCGTTAGAATACCAGCAGAAGTCTTGCAGACTCTTAACGAAAGGGGGCAGAAAATCTTGCACACACAGTATCACAAGATTTGGAAAGCAGATTTACGGCCCGGATAGCCCTGATATTACATTCCAACTAGATTATGTTGTACATTCTTCAAGCGAGTCTACAAGCCTTACTGCTACATCAAATAGCTCCAGAACAAGCCGATTTGCAAAAGGACGAGGTACCCGAGAACAAACTTTAAATGCGACGTAGCTTATACACAAGACCCAAGAATACTCTCGATGTGCCGATGTATCTTGCTTAGTAGATGACGAGAAACTGTTCGTTAAAGTTCGTTGGCCTAGGCTATGGACGACACATTATCCGAAAAATGTTGCATTAGGAAAGGTGTTCGTCAATGATGCGTACCTTCATCTCTACTCTACAACATCTACAATGGCATAGTGATGCGATGCACTTTAGAGAACTGGAACGGCGGTGCAAAGATCGATGAAGTGAAAGGCGCTTTTCAAACCTTTGATTTGCGATTGATACTCTTCTGATAGCTAACAGCACCGAAGAGCTTTTACAATTTCTTCGAAGACTGGAAAACCCGGGACTATGAGCTAGAAATAAATGCAAACAAGACAAAAGTCATGATAGTAGACCAAGATAATAAAAGCAAAGGCAATAAAACTAAGGAATTTTGAAGTACTTGAAAAACTTATTTATTTTGGTCTAATGTTCCATAAATCCGGCTCTTGCGAATTGGAAATAAGACGGTGAATTACTCAACCAGGAAACATGACTCAACCAGGACAACATGAACATGTAATAATAATAATAAAATCTTTATTGGCTTACCACATTACGTATACACAAAAATAAAAAGCATAATCCTTCTTCGGACTTACCTAACTTCTATCTTTTCCTATCACCAAGCAACCCCCTATTCCTACACCCTTCTCCCTTACAATCACCCCTTACACTAGCCCCTCTTTTCCCAGCTATCCTCAATCATCCTTTCCTTCTTCCCTCTTCTTCTTTTCCTTCTATATTCTTTTTCTTATATTTGTCTTTATTATTTTTATTAAATCTAATCCTTTGCCTTCATTTCCCAAAGTAACACTCCAATTTTCCCCCAACTCTTTTCCACTATCACTCCACTCAATCCATTCACTCAATCCGATACTAATCCCGATACTAATCCAGTGACTCCATTTTTCGGTTTCGCTTCCACATATTCTACACAATTTTTCTTGCTCTTGCATCCAATAGTTATTTCCACCATCAGCATTTCCACATCTGAACCTTGCTATTATTCTTTTTACCCAATGCTCAATCCCGATACTAAATAATTTGCCATTTCTTAACTAGTCCACATATAAGTACTATTAAACCTATGTTCACCTATTCTTCTGTCCCTCTCTTGCCTTTCCACATCATTCATCCTTTCTATGACGTCATTCACCGCTTCTACTTCCCATCATCTTCTGAAGCTATCTATCCGTCACCTATCCAATCCACTTATTCAATTTATTCTGCACTTAATCTATTTATTCACAGTTTTATCCCTTCCTGCATTCATCATTCCTTCAATATATACTTCCCTAATCAACCTACTACCATCATCGAACAATACCTTCCTCTCAAAATTTACCATTAGTTTCATTCCGTTTATCCAGCATTTATATTGTCCGAATTCCTGAACTCATTTGACGTTTTCCTATCTAATCCCAACATCCTTTTAAACATCCAACCTGTACCCTCTCTATCATTTATCTCTTTTCCACCGCCCATACCTACGCTCCATATATCATAATACTATTCAGACATACTTCCATTAACATATTTCTCATTTTTACTGATTCCCCAAACCTTCTTACCCTCCCAAACCAACTTCATTTTTCTATAGCTCCCTTTACCTTCTGAATATTAAATATTGATTCAAATTAATTTTATTTTGTACCTAGAATACTTGCTTTTGTAATATTTGGTTCTCAAAATTGATCCTCCAAATTTTTTGAGGATCTATAAATCTAAATATTTCTGAATCTAAATATTTATTTAGATTTCTAAAAAATGTATGGAACTGCATGAACAAAATGGACATCAAAAGCTTTTTAAACTAATAATTTTTAAAACATCTGATAACAAATTAGTAAATATCTACCTAAGACATGAATTTTCTGTGCAATTAATTGTTAATATTAAATTTATATTTCAAATAAAAATTCTCAAAACAATGTACGAAGTTTTTTTACAAATAAAAAACTATGAAAATTGCACAAACTGTAAGAGGGTATCCCAGAAGTACCCGACATGGGGTATAAATGGCGGTTGTTATTTGAAAAAAAGTACTATGGTATAAAGTACCACCCTTATAAGTACCACCCTCAGAAACTTCTACCCAATAGTGAACGCCCTCAGTAAATTTGTAAACAAAAAAAAATTGGTGATCCTTATTTGATACAATGATTCTACGCTGGGGGGAGTTCGCTCCTTCGTTTACGATAGTAAAATATTGGGTAGCAGAGTTTTTAACAAGGCTGTACGAGCTGCCAAGACTAACAGCACAGTGGTCGACCAAACTAGGTGACGACGCCAGAAATGGTTAAGAAAATCTACAAACTGATATAGAATGAACGTTGACTGAAAGTGTGCGAGCTAGCACAATTTCAGTCAACGTTCATTCTAGATGTAGACATTTGCTAGCATTTGCTAGATTGAAAATTAGGACATGAGAAAGCTGCGCACAAGGTAGTTGCCGCAATTACTCACAACGTAACAAAAACAGCATCGTGAGAATGTTTCAATCGAGTGTTTGGCAAGTTTCACAACCATAAAGTCGATTTTTGCGTCGATTGATAAACATGAATGATATTTGGGTCCATCATTTCAAACTTGAGACAAAGGAATAGTCCAAACAATAGACTGAAAGGGGAGAGTCGCCTCCAAAGAAGGCGGAGACAGTGCCATGTGCAAGTGGAATAATTTTTACAGATAATCAGAAAGGAAAATCAATCAACGTCAAGTATTAGGCGAACATATTGCAGCGTTTGAGTGATGAAATCAAGGAAAAGAAAGTTTTGTTTCATCAAGACAATGCACCAGTTCACACATCCGTTATCACGATCTCCAAAATATGTTTTCAAACTTGAAAACTATCTGTGTTAAAATATTTGCCGACAATAAAGAGGATATCCAAATTGTCGAACATCGCTGGAAAAAATGTATCGAACTAAAAGGAGACGATGTAGAAAAATAAAGATATGTTTTCCCAAATTTTTTGAATTTTCTGTGTTAGGCCGGTGCTTCTGAAATCACCCTCGTATATTATAAAAAAAACCGCAAGAACAAAGCAAAATAATACCTTTATCAGTGGTATTTTCCAAATGTTTTGTATTTCTTTATTAGGTCAGATGCTTCTGGAGTCAACCTCGTATAAAATAAAAAATAAAACCACAAGAACAAAACGAAATATATTATTATAAGTCAGGCGGGCTAAGATTTCTTAAAATAATATGTATCACCAGAATTTCTTTGGAACGTTCAATTGAAAATGTGACTTTCCAAACACAATTCAGATCCGTATCTTTTAATATTATTAAACTTATTCAAGCAAACTGTCAATTATTTCAAATCTGTGGCATAGTAAACATTTTAGAAATATTAGCCAAACAATTTGCCTTATCACTCTATTATAATCCAAAATAAATTCTGAAAATTACAATGTTAACACTGGTCAAGAAATTATAAATATCCATAGTATATAAGATAGTACAATTATAAAAAAGTAACCCAGATAAAATGTTATATCAATATTGTTAGATTTATTAAATTTCTCGTCAGAATTAGAAGTATTAGCGCGATTAATAAGATCGTGTTTGAGCAATGCAGCGGAAATATGATTTTGTACGGCCCTGCATGTTATGCGTTCCTCAATATCATCTTCGGCATCCAGAGACGCATTCTGATTTTGTTGCCTGTTGTTAATTAATTCTTCCTCCTTAGATGGCATGCTAGTAGGTGATGAATGATTGTCCATGCTAAACAATGTCAGGTGATTTAGTGCGTTAGGTAAAAAGCTTTAAGGACTCTTGTGTCCTTACAGCCTTAAAGACTTTTTTAAATTGCTTTTAATGCATACTTAACGTCAAATGTTTTCGTTTATCTGCAAATATAGAGCGCAATAATAGCATTTATGTATAATATAATATCTAATTAATTACATACAATAATTTTAATGACATGCAACCAACGGCTATTCTAGGATTTGGGTATAGGTAAATATTGGTTTCGCGGGTTGTATAAGTCCAACTGTCAAATGTTTCTTGTTGTTTTGGTTTTGTTGGTAGATATGTCCCCAAACATACATTAACAACTGCAACGATATTAGTTATTTATTTTATTGTTAACTGTCAATAAGATTACTTGTGTTTTGGTATCAGGGCGATTTTTTGGGACAAAAATGGGACGAAGAATTTGTGAAAGATGGACAAAGAATTTGCATTGTGTTAATTATAAAATAAAGTATTACATGTTGCTTTTGGGGTAAATCTTTATGAATAGAACAAGCGTTTTAAAGTGGTACAAGCTTCTGCAAGAAGAACGCAAAGATGTTGAAAATAACGAGTGTCGTGGGCGTCCTAGCACATCAATATCTGAGAATAACACGGACAAGGTGAAGAAAATAGTTAGGGATAACCGCCGAATCATTATTAGAGAAATTGTTGAAGATGTGGGCATTTCATTTGACTCATGTGTACTCTTATTTCGGATGTTTTAGGCATGAGACGAGGGCCAGCAAAATTTCTCCCTAGTTGTTAAATTTCAATCAAAAGCAATGTCGAATTGACGTTTAATAAACTCAACGACAATACAGAATTGCTCAAACAAATCATAACTGGTGACGCAACATGGATATATGGACATGACGTCGAAACTAAGACCTAGTGGTTCCAATGGAAGCTTCCTGAAGAGCCAAGACCAAACTAAACTCGCCAAGTTCACTCGAATGTGAAGGTTCCACTCACTATTTTCTTCTACATCAATGGCGTAGTAAACCATGAGATCCTGTCATCAGGGGTTGTGCGGTTACGGTCAAGAAAAAGCATTTCCAAGAGCAACGCAAAGATGTTAAAGTTGACGAATGTCCTGGGTGTCCTAGCACATTAATAACTGAAGATAACATGGACAAGGTGAAGAAAATAGTTAGAGACAACCGCCGTATCACTATCAAAGAAATTGCTGAAGATGGCATTTCATTTGATTAATTGAGACGAGTAGCAGCAATATTTCTTCCCAAATTGTTGAATTTCAATTAAAAGCAGTGTCGAATTGACGCTGCTCAGAAGCTCCTTAATGAACTCAACTAAAATCCAGAATCACTCAAACAAATCATATCTGGTGACGAAACATGGGTGTATGGATATGACGTCGAAACTAAGGCCTAATAGTTTCAAGGGACGCTTTCTGAAGAGCCAAGACTGAAAGAAGCTCGCTAAGTTCACTCGAATGTTCTACTCAGTATTTTCTTCGACATCAATGGCGTACTAAACCATCAGTTCTTATAATCAGGTCGTACGGTCAATAAAGAGTACTACCTACAAGTCCATTTATCAAGAAGAGTTTGTTTACCAGAAGGGAAACTCATTTAAGAAACTCTCGATTTCCGCTCGAGGTCCTGCGGTCTGAATAATTGAATGAGCGAAAAATGATATCACAAAAATCGAATCTTTTGGATACGATCCGACAGAGAAAAAGCATGATACATGCCTTCACCTATCGCATATATAAATATCATTTTTTCAAGAATTAGAGAGCCTTCAAATGTATTATGCCTCTAACTCGAGCACTACTCATGTTGAGATACGCCTGACGGCCAAACAAGCAAGACACGAGTGGTCTAAACCAAAAGCATCCAGTCCAGTGAGCATTCTAATTGAAGTGATTTGACACTGTCACGTCCTCACATTCCACGATGTTGTGAAGAAACGCACCTCTATTTCCCAGTCGGTAAATCAATTAGCATCGATCGCGTTCTGGAAAGGTTCCAACTGTCCAGAGGCCTTTCACCAAAAAGCCGATTTACTCTATGGGTTAATCTTAAGTTTCATATACACCGCTACGCACACCTAAGACGGCGTCACAGGGCTTAGCTTATGTATATTATGACAGCGATGCGCCGAGTACGCATGTTAGCCTACGAAGCAATAGGCTCTATTAACTTTGAATGTTTTGTCGCCCCGGCAGTATCGCATCTACTTCGCATTGACATGGATCAAATGCACATGTCCCGTAAGGTAACTCTCACTGCTCCAGCGTCCCAGCAACTGATCGTGTTGAGGGCGACCAGCCGCTGGCACCCACAGTACCGAACTATGACTCTCCTGGCGGGAGTAACTATGACTCTCTCTTGGTAGCAGAAGTCTCGTCATTTTAGTCATGTGTATGAAGTGATAACAGAAAAGGTTTTCAGTCGTAGGAATGAATGCATCGAAAATAAGAGATGAACAGTGTAAATTCGTTTCCGGTCAAAGGCAAGAAGACGCGACGTATCGAAGACTGTAAGCTATTTACACAGTAACAAAAATTTACAGCGGCGTCCGAGTGGCGTGTCAACGAAGCAGAGGTCAAACTTGGATTATTTCCGTAGTGTCTCGGCTTTACGTGAGAAGTCACTACAGGAACAGAAATCGTATAGTGCTAGACTGGTGTAAGTCAGTTTACCGAGAGGATATAAGCGGGAGCGTTGTTTCGCAAAGCTTCGGTGCGAAAGTAAGGGACAAACAAAGCGCAATAAGATGATCCAAACAGGGTAACTATGTGAATTCAGGCATTGAACATCGCTCAGGTCGCCAGTATCGTGCCCCATTTCGGGTTACCGCGCTGGGTTTACTCTGTTGCCGTAGGAATTCCCGCAATGATATAAACGACGTAAGAAGGAGATGTTGGGCGGTGCGTGCAAATAGGGTGATGACGAGATGGAACATTATCATCGAGCCGCATTCGTCTTTGTTAAAGATTGGCCGACTGTGAGCCAGTCGTCTTCACGGCAATCCGTGAACCAGTAATCTTCCTGGAAATCCGGAGAACCTATTAGGTAACTGCTTTCTGGTAGCCAATGCCGAAGAGTGTCATAGTTAGTCCTGCCAAAGGCCAATTAAAGCAATCCAAAGAAAACGTCCGAATTTGTGGCGACACAACTCCTGGCGATTGCATCTGCGCACACTTCGTTGTTTGTTCGTGAATTTTTGGCAAAAACTAACATCTTCCGTATTTACCCAACATGGCATTCTGAGACTTATTTCTATACGAGAAGATGAAAAAGACCATGAAAGGACAACATTTTGACGATATTCACGAGAAGAAGTGTATTATGTCCAACGGGGATTACTTTGAAGGATACAATATGAACATTGAGGAATAAATAAAGATTATTCGAGAAAACTCATAACTCCGCGAATTTTTTTATCATACCTCGTATGTATTAAAATTCAAGACGGCCTTTAATCGAATTCGCGGCTTTTAAAATGCAGAATAGAACTTTCTCTTCCAAAATGCCAGAAATATTATTTGTGACTGAGTCCTATTAATATTCATTTTGGAATGAGGATAGACTGGAAGAGACACTATTTTTTCCAAACTCATTAAAAATCATTTTTGTACAGACTAAATAAAAATGCTTATAACATCTAAGAAAATCTGACCTTGAGATGGTTGTTTGAAAATTCTGAATATATATTCACATGCATTCCGATTAGAAAACATTTCAACCATGAAGTTATGTGTTAAAATTTAATACAATGCTGAAGAGTATTAAGTTTTCAAATGATTTTAATGGAACCATTTTAACCATTAAAATGCATGCAAGAAACAAATACCATACCCAACTTAAGAGAACGCCTGCCCATAAACCTACTTACATAAAACACAAAATAAGATAAACATCTCTTGCCTCCTCCGTTGAAAGACGTATATAAGATGACGTTTTAATTTATTCTTTATACAGGGGATGTTCTAAAAAGTTGTAATTATAGAACAAGAAAACAATGTTTACCAAAAATATTAACTTTTACAAGCTGTTATATTGATATCGGCTAGTACACATTTAATCTGTTACACTAACAGATTTGAGCGAAGTGTAACGTTGATGAAAATGGCACTGAATAAAATTTACGTGACTTTGGATCTCACATGCAGTTTAAATAAACTAACATACGACGAGCCCTCGTTTCGCAGTTTCGTTCTTCGTCAGGCACGTGTATATACACTATTTATGCATCGACCTGACTGTATGCTGCAGGTATTATACCCAAAAAAGTGTATTTTTACCCTTGTACTATTAGTCAACTGAAAGAGCATTATGAAGGAAGTCGATCGGCATACCAATTTTAACAAAATCTGTAATTAATACAAATCCCCGTGAACAAATCTGTTATTGTAACGATAGCAATATAACTATTAATAGCATATAAAGTAGCATTAAGTCAGGTCGATACATGAATATTAAACACACATGTGCCTGAGGAGGAGTAAAACTTCGAAACGTTGTTTAGGTATTTAAATCGCAAATAATATTACAAATTAAAGTAAATTTTATTTATTTAGTGTGATTTTGATCAACGTTAAATTTTACTCAAAATGAAGAAATCAGTTTAAATGTCAGATTGAATGTCACAAATCTGACAGATTAAATGTCTACTAGTGGGTCTTCATATTTTAATGACCCTTAAATTTTTTAAATGATTTCACCGCTCCTCTCACCTTTCTTGTTCCCTATTTCTGAATTATATTTTTAAAATATTTTTCTGATTATAGTTTGGAGAAATACATATATAATTTCAAAATCCAAAAAATACTAATTTCTGCGTCCCCACAAATAGCTTTTACGGCATCCCAGGGGTCCCCCCCCCCTCCTCCCATCCCGTTCCCACTTCCCATATAATTTATTAAACATATTATGAAAATAATGTTTTTAAAAAAAATTTTATTAAGTTATAAAATGAATTAAATTTTGAATCTGTAGTTTTACATTTTCACTTATTGGAACATACCCCAAAAAGAATAATCAATACAATGATATAAGGAATTTATATCATTGTATTTCCAATAAATAGGCATCCTCTTAAGCCTAACATACGAGGTATGATCAGATAATACGCGATTTTTTTTAATTTCTTGGGTTGTAGATGCCAACTGTCAATTTTTTGTTATGGTTTTGTTGGTAGAAATTTCCTCAAACCATATATTGACAAATGTAGCCATATTGGTTATTTAGTTTATTACTAGCTGTCAATCAAGTTACTTGTGTTTTGATGTCACGGCTATTTTTTACTTGTGAAAAAAATGCAACACAAAATATCGTGTTAAGAATAAAATAAACTGTAACACATAGGCAACCGCCGAATCTCTATCAGAAAAATTGCTGAAGATGATGCCATTTGATGTGGCTCATTTCAAGCAATTATTTCGGATCTTTAAGGTATAAAATGAATTGCAACAAAAAATGTTCCCAAATGGTTGAATTTCAATTAAAAACAGTGTCGCATTGACACTGTTCAGGAGCAGCTTAATGAAATCAACGACAATTCAGAATTGCTCAAATAAATCATAACTGATAACGGAACATGGGCGTATAGATATGACATCGAAATTAAAGCTCAATCGTTCTAATGGAAGCCTCCTGACGAGCTAAGGGCGCATAACTCGCTGAGTTTACTCGAATGTTCTTTTCAACATCAATAGCATAGTCCCATGAGTTCTTGCCACCCGGTCGTACTGTCAAAAAAGAGAACTATGTAATAGTTTCGTGCCGTTTACGTGAAATAATCAAGACAACTCTTCTCGAAGATGAAAAGGATAATGAAAGGACGACGTTTTGCCGATATTCACGAGATCAATACAGATTCGCTAAAGCAATTAAACGCCATATCGAAAATTGAATTTCAGCGTTGCTTCGAAAAGTTACTAAAATGCTGGAAGAAGTGTATTATGTTCAATAGGGGTTATGTTAACATTGAGAAATAAATAAAAAATAATCGGGAAAAATCATAATTCCGCGAATTATTTGATCATACCTCATATAACATACAAGTCATAGATGTCATACGTTACATGCAAGTTTAAAACTTGTATAAATAAATAATTAACATTAGGCATGCAAGTGAAATAAATGCTTTAACAATTTAAACATTGCTAATAATCGGAACATTTGACGTTAAACATGAAGCAAGCCTAAATTAATAGTCGCTTTCCTTCTACACAGATTAAGTATTTTGATTTTAATTGCCTTATGTTGTCATTGTTTACTTGATTAAAAGTTACAATCGTTATTAAAATAATTTTTAAAAACACAATTATCGACAATATTTTTATAAAAAAACGTATTATTATTGAGATCATTATTTATAAGATTATTAAAACAATTAGTTATTAAAAATAAAATCATTAAAACTAAGATTATTGAAATTATTATTACACAAATTAATATCAAAACAATTTCGTAACATATTCTTATTAAATAACATACTAATTTGAAAATTAATCAATCACAAAAAATTATATTGGCGAGACAATTAAAATTGGTTTTTTATAATCTCGATAAGCAGTGTTTTAATAAATTAGCGAAGGTGCAATTAACGATAGTTACTCCGATTATCTTATTCTATGTATTTTATAAATATATATTTTTATTGCTATTGCTTTATGTACAATAATTTAATTATCCGATTAAATTAGCTAGGGCCGTTGTGACATGTTAAACATTTAGAATAATTAATCCTTTCATTAGATGATATTGCTACTGATTTACATATTTTGGATTAACATAAATACTTAAAAAAGCAGCTAGCTTAAGATGTATGGCCATTTGACCCATTATTACATTACAAGAGATCATCAGCATCTTCTTTATAAGGAGCATCATTGTCGCAACATTTCGAAGTCCACAACTTTATCCACTAAACCACTAGCGGGGCCTTTGTTAGAAATAAAAATTCGTCTTATAAATACTAAATTATGAATGCAGCCAGCATTAGATGATATTGATAATTGATATTATTAATTATTATTCTTGATATCGTTATTACAACACCCTAAATGAGAAGTACGTGAAATAACGCATCATTGAACCATCTCAACAATGGAGATTATAAGTAGAACGAAGACAGACTTAACAATCAAGTCATTAATAATCCTATCCACGATACTCTCTATAGTGCATGCAAACGTTGTGTACGCATAATTAGATGATAAGTAATAATGCTACTTTTTGAAGTATTACATATTTTTATAGTATCACTCTTTCTTCGTGTCCGCTTCGCGCAAAATTGAAATCCCTGTGTCTTACACATTTTCCCCAAGTTTTAGTTTTTTAATTTTCATGTGAACTGAAATATTTAGGACAGTACAATAACCGTTTTCGAGAAAATGGATCGCAAATTTTACAAAACAAAAAACCCACTGTAAATACGTTAAATTGTAATTTTACAAAAAATGCATCAAATAAATTTGAACGAACTTTTAGTAGCCTATACAATAAAGTTTATTCAAGTATTCTATCTTTTATAGTTCCTGAGATATATCGAAAAGTTAGTAAAATTTTAAACGTAGCAACGTCGCGTCCTACATCAGTTTCAGGCATGGCACTCATTTCTTTCGACGCATAATACAAGATACTATATGCGATCAAAATTGCAGTGTTCTAGTTTTAAAACTGAATTTCTGAATAAAATGATCATTTTGAACACATCCCAAAATTATAATGTGCACCCGCCACTGATAACATTTATTCAGTTATATGTCTTATAGATGTCATTAAACGTAAAACATTTTTTCCTGTAATTTTGCATATATGAGCTATTATTTAGGCCTTACATGTATATATGACTTGAATGCTGGTTGTCATGGCGACAAGTTGCGAAATTTTAAGTTGTTAAGGGTCATATTTTTGAAACGATAAGAGTTAGGTATCATGTATGCAACGATAAGGTATCATGTATGCTACCATTTTAAATAAAATTACAAGGTATAAAAATCGAAATGTATAAAAATATACAAGGTGTTACTAAAAAGTTTTTTGAAAAAAAAATTATTGCTCAAAATCGGTTCAGCGTATTGGTACACTTGAAGCTTCTTAGAATTCTTTCCGCCAAATTGGATTTATAAAAAGATTACAAAATCACTTTTGTGGAACAATGTGCAAATCGGTCCAATAGGTTAGGAGTAATTCTTGAACATACAGCCATACGTACGTACGTACGTAAGTACGCACAGACACCGAGAAATACGACTTCCTTTTAAATTTTTGAGCAAGAAAAAATTATTTTGGATTTTTTTTTGTGGCAAATTGTTCCTCTTCGATTTAGGTATAAATGCTTTGCCCTGATGTGAATACAAGAGACGTACTAAGGCGTAATAGAATGTATATGGTATATGAAAGATAAAAAGGTGCTGATGGTCCCTTATAATAATGGGTGAAATTGCCATACGTCTTGAACTAGACTCTTTTTAAGACATTTCCTTGGTATTGCGTATCTATTACTGTAAAAATATGTAATACTTCAAAAGTAGCACTTTTACTCATCATCTAATTATAGCATATGCAACGTTTGCATGTACTATAGAGAGTATCGTGGATAGGAATATTAATGACTTGATTGTTAAGTCTGTCTTCGTTTTACTTATAATATCGAATTTTGAGATGGTTAAATGATGCCTTATTTCATCTGCTTCTCATTTAGAGTGCTGTAATGCCGACATCAACAATAATAATTAAACACATCAATTCTAATATCATCTACTGCCAGTGTAATGCTAGCTGCATCCATAACTTAATAATTCATAAGACTAATTTTCGTTTCTAACAAACGGCCGTCTAGTGGCTTAGTGAGTAGAGTCGTGGACTTTCTAATGTTGCGACAATGATGCTCCTAATAAAGTAAATGCTGATGATCCCTTTTTAATAATGACAGAAATGGCCATACATCGTGAACTAACCGCTTTTTAAGACTTTTGTGTCAAATAAAATTGAAAATGGTTAGTATTGCGAACTTATTTCTGTAATCCTTTCATCTGTTTACTAACTGTATCAAATTGTTTTACAATGAAATCAGTGGGAATGTACCCTTGTACCGTGATTACACTTATGATAATGTAAATATTATACAATTAATAAAAAGGTTCCAGTGCTTTGGAGTTTCTAATTGATTAAATAAAATCACAGAACTCCTAACTCCAAAATATAAAACGTTTATTGATGTTAACAAATACAACAAGTAACACGTTTCGAGGTCCACAATTATCTCATCATCAGACTACAAGAAATTATTAAACAAAACAGTCATCAGAATGTCTTAATTACAAAAAAATTTTTTTAGTGGTTTCTTATAATTTTTATATAAAACAATAATAGGAGTCCTTTCAAAATGAATAAAGTTATATTTATAACAATTGCTTCAGAAGAACTGAATAAATAGCTAAGTTAATAACAATAAATTGATTAAAGCAAATAAATGATATCTTCAGCATGTCTTTAATGCCACTTTGATAAAATTAATATCTTAACATTATCGTTTTTGAAAAGAATTTATTGATTATAAAATGTAATAATTTACTATGTACATTTTTAATAATTTTAGTACCAAAAGCTATTAAGATGTTTAAGAAATTTTTAGCTTT
This sequence comes from Adranes taylori, assembly GCA_009867245.2. Taxonomy (NCBI): domain Eukaryota; kingdom Metazoa; phylum Arthropoda; class Insecta; order Coleoptera; family Staphylinidae; genus Adranes; species Adranes taylori. Next base: position 25,854 of record WYDF02318829.1, read on the forward strand.
TCATTTGTGTACGCCATGATTGATGCCGTTCTGAAACAGCCTGAAGACGTTGTTTACGGAAATAGACTAAAAAGAGTGACGCCCTCTATGGATAAATTAATGAAACATTTTTTGAAATTTATAATAATTTAGACAATTAAATTACTGATTTGCTTAAATCAAAATACCTTTACAAAAGGTAATCCATTTTATACATTAACTGGATTATTGTCATTTCATATTTACGAATTGAAATTTCAAAGAAAAAATTGAAGAATTATCAATTTCAAAATACATTTCAAATATCACAGTTAGTAACCAATTTGACAAGGTCAAATGCAGAAACTAAATTCCTTAAATGAACAAAAAATGATGAGTGGGGGATCCAGGGGTATCCGAACAATCGAAAAGTGCCGTCAGTTTAAATTCTTTTTTTATTTTAGCAAATAAAACACCAGATAAGAAATGTCACGAATAAGCCTTATAACAATGAAGCACAAAGGAAACCCGAGACACCTTCTCCAATTTATAATAAATTAATCCCAATTAATTTCAACAATTTTGATAGGTCGCACCCAACCTGCTTGTTAATTAAGTCATCGCCATTTTTCCACTCATATACATATATATATATATATATATATATACATATATATATATTCAAATTTATATATATATATATATATATATGCCAATGAGTGGAAAAATGGTGATGATTCAAAATTCTTAAAATTAATTGGGATTAATTTATTATAAATTGGAGAAGGTGTCTGTGGTTTCCTTTGTGCTTCACTGTTATAAGGGTTATTCGTGACATTTATTCGAGTTATTAGATTATTTGCAGGTTACTAACTGTCTGATATTTGAAATGTATTCTTCAATATTGATTATTCTTCATTGATTATTCTTCAATATTTTCTTTGAAATTTCAATTCGTAAATATGTAATGACTATAATCCAGTTAATGTATAACAGGATTAACTTTTGTAAAGGTATTTTGATTTAAGCAAATCGATAATTTAAATGTCCAAATTATTGTAAATTTCAAAAAATATTTCATTAATTTATCTATAGAGGGCGTGACTCTCTTTAGTCTATTTCCGTAAACAATGTCTATAGAACGTTTCAGAACGGTATTAATCATGGCGTACACAAATTGTAAAATGAAAAACTAAAATTTTCTTAAACATCTTAGTAGATTTTGCTACTAAAATTATTAAAAATGTTAATGTCGAAAACGAAAATGTTAAGACACAGTGGCAAATTTTGTCACAGTGGCATTAAAGACGTGCTGAAGGTATTATTTATTTGCTTTAATCAATTTATTGTTATTAACTTAGCTATTTATTCAGTTCTTCTTAAGAAGTGGTAATTGTTTTCCCGAAACATATCAAGTTTAAACAAATAATCCTTGTAGCTGTGTAAACTCTCACCATTCACCGGCTGGAGGCTTTGGTTTGTTAAATATATGAAATATATGGAGTTTTTGAAACATTTAGTTTTACCGAGATAAATTTTTATATTTCAATTTTTGCCAATAACTAATAGTTACATTGTAAAATTATTTATATCCAAATTGCCATTGTTTAATTTAACTTTTATTGATCTCCATAGGCATTAAATTTTAAAACCTAATCGTCAATTGTTACAAATTTTAACTTTCATTGATTTAGTTAAAACACTATTATAATTTTATATAAAATTTATAAGAAATCAGTTTTTAAAAAAATTTTTTATGCTTAATATATTCTGATGACTGTTTAGTTTAATAATTTCTTATAGACTGATGATGAGGCAATTGTGGATCTAGAAACGTTAGTTGTTATATTTGTAAACATCAATAAACGTTTTATATTTTGTAGTTAGAAGTTCTATGATGTTATTTAATCTATTGTATAATTACGAAATTGGGGATTTTAGATGATATCGTTGCCTCTAAAACCACAAATTAATTATAATAGTTGTTTTTAAGCATGTAATCATCGAAAATTGCGAATCATATATGAGAGACTACAAAGGTAGAAAAAATTCCGATGAACATTTTGGGTGAATGGCCATTTCTGCTATTAAGGTATATTAAGCTTCATCAGCACCCACCTTTTTTTTTTACAGAACATCATTTTATTTGTATAAGTGAATATACATTAACTTCGTTCTGAACCTATCATCGGACAAATATTGTTTGATTGAAAACTCTAT
>WYDF02318830.1:0-14545 GCA_009867245.2 Adranes taylori
AATGGACAAATATGACCTCCATAGAATTATTTAGAGCCGCCACAAATAAAATTAAATGGGCAAATGTAATAGCCAACTTCCTTAAGGATAACGTACCCTAAGAAGAAGAACAATAATTAGAAAAGTCGAAATAGTTGTCCAAAATATCGCATTCAGAAAAAGTACTTCCACCTTTGCCCCCCTTGACACATAATATATCCTAGTTTAATTTTAATTTAATGAAACCGATAGATTATGTTAACAATTGATTACTTGCCATTGTTATATAACCACTACTCCCTGTATATGCATAGAAATTCTGAATGTAAATGTTTTAAGATAAATCTAAAATTATTATGCGCAAAAAATATTGTCTTTGATTACAGGTTTTATTTTTATATTCTAATATAGTTTGAGGCAGTGCAACGCGCAAAACATTTTACACAACACAAGCCCAACAGAAACGTTTCGTCTCTCTTTACATGAATATTTATAAGGCAGCAAACAAGCCAAACCAACTACTTGCTACAAGTTCGTGCGTTAACTCTCGGAATAATCGAACTTCAAAGAAAATAACATGAATTTATTATATTGTATAATAACGTATTTGATATCAACGAATTTGATAAACTTTTAGCAGAAAGAGTTTGGGTGTAGCAATAATGCTTATTATAAGGTGACCAAACGTATTCCTTTAGGGAGTTTTATAAACCATTTTTGTGAACCGTACTCGTTTTAATACCTATACTCGTTTCTATGGTTGTACAGAGCGAGGGGCAGTTGTCCCCCTTATTTTTCTCTCCCTTGTGGTAATGCCAATTTCTGATAACTAAATAGAAAAATTCGTGGACGTGATCGCCACCCCATCTTTCATATACTGTAAGTCTTACGTTTCGTTTTATCTTGCATAAAACAGAAGTCGAATCTTTAAATTTTGACTGTCACTTAATAACTCGTCTATTAAATTCAATTAACACAATAGTTTTTTAGGGTGAATTCATCAAAATTAGGCTAACGTATAAATAGCCTACCCATGAATCATCCGGGTCCCATATTTTCCTACGGCGCGGACAGCTCCGCTGTCGCCATTGCCTACGATCGCTCTTGACTATCTTTTTCACTAATTCCTTGGCCTTGTGCATTCGTCTATGCATGAATTCCTTTACCCATTAATTCCCTGGTATCCATATTTGCCTGTCCTGCTTTGTCGCGGCCTGTTGCCGTTTTTGACTTACATTTCCCCGCTGCCGTTTTTGAGTCACTTTTTCCCACGTCCTCTTTGCACAAAATTGAAATACCTGGGTCTTACGCATCCCTGGGTTCCACATGTTTTTTATTTGTTTAACTTTCATATGAACTAAGATATGTTATGTAGTACAGTAGTCGTTTTCGAGGAAATGGATCGCAAATTTTACAAAACAAAAAACACCCTGTAAATACGTTAAATTGTAATTTTACAAAAAATGTTTCAAATAAAATTGATCGAGGTTTTGATAGCTTATATAATAAAGTTTATTCAAGTATTTTATCTTGAATTTGCTTACAGTTCCTGGGATATATCGAAAAGTTGGTGAAATTTTAGACGTGGCAACGTCACGTGCTAGTTTCAGGCATAGTACTAATTTCTTTCGGCGCATAATACAAGATACTATATGCGATCAAAAAATTTTAGTATTCTAGTTTTAAAGCCGAATTTCTGAATAAAATGATCATTTTGAACCCCTCCCAAAATTATAATGTGCACCCGCCACTGATAACAACATTTATTCAATTGAAAAAACTCCAAGTTATATGTCTTATAGGTCTCATATAACGTAAAATATTTTTTCCTGTAACTTGTTATTACTTAGGCCTTACATGTACATATGACTCTTGGATGTCGGTTACCATCTGAGATATTTAGAGCAAACAATTTACTGGCAAGGAGTAATTTGACCTTGAAATTTTTCAAGGTCAAATTACTCCGATACTAAATCTGTCATTTTTTTTAACTGACTTAGTACCTTAAATGTTAAAGGAGCTTTCGATACAAAATATTTAAAATAATTACTGCGAAACTTTTCGAGAAAATCCAAAAAAAAAACAGCCTGTATATATGTTAAATTGTAATTTTAGAAAAAATGTTTCAAATAAGATCGAAGGGGCTTTAGGTAGACTATAAATCTCTTTAGTTGAGATATATTGAAAATATTTTCAAACTTTGAACGCGGCAACGTCGCGTTTTGTACAAGCCAAAGACATCGGATGTCTTTTGTTCGACGCATAATACGAGCCAGTAGATGTGCGCAAAATTTCAGACTCCTAGTTTAAAAATTGAATATTTTGTGAAAAAATGGCGCATTTCCGCCATATTGGATTTATAAAAAAAATTTAAAATCACTTTTGCGGTACCAAATTTCATGCAAATCGGTCCAATAGGTTAGGTGTAATTCTTGAACGTACAGCCATACGTACGTACGTACGCACAGACACCAAGAAATACGACTTTCTTTTAAATTTTTGAGCAAGAAAAAATTATTTAGAAAAATTTCTTTTTGTGGTAAACTGTTCCTTGGGGTCTTCTCTTCGAATTACGTATAAATGGTTTGCACTGATGTGAATACAAGAGACGTACTAAGGTGAAATCGAAAAAAATGTCAATCATGAATCCTATATCTTTCCTATACCTATAGGTATTACGTATACGGTATATGAAAGATAAAAATCAAAGAACTATAGCATTGAGTTAATTAGGTAAATCAAATAATCTTAAAGTATAGTTATTGGCAACGTTTTGAACTATCGAGCTTGAAGTCTAGGTTCGAATCTTTTAATCTTTTATGTATATAGTTATTTCATTTTTGATGTTATTTAATCTATTACCTTGCATTCATAACCTTAACCTTACGTTTGGGTTAAGTTACAGTTATATTAGGGTTAGATTAGTTATGTTAGGTTATGTCAGATTAGTTTAATTTTTAGTTTAACAGATTAGTTAATTTATGTGACCTTAGTTTGTATTTAATGTAACGTAACCATAACAACTTGCTTTTGTTGGTAATTTTTTTCTGACAATTAGTAAATACAAACGAAGTAAAACTCACTGGGAATAAATATAAACCAATCTGACATAACCTAACCTAACCTAATCCTAACGTAAGGTTAGGGATGTAAGCTAATTGATGAAATAACATAAATGACTTTAAAAACAAAAAAATTAAAATGCCACCTCGGGATTCGAAGCCAAACTTCAAGGTTGATAGTCCAAAATCTTACCATTTACTATTCAAGATTATTTGATTTACCTAATTTAACGCAATGTTATAATACTTTGTTTTTTTTATTTAATTATCAGAGGTTGGCATTACTACACGAATCATAGATGAATTGCATCAAATTTAACTCTATACTACGTGAAGTAGACAAGGACAGGTAATTCTCGGTATTTCCCTTTCGCTCGTATTTATTAGTTTCATGGTGTATTTTCGTCAAAATAACGATTTTTGTTTTTTGTGAAATTAAATATTGCTTTTATTTGTTTTATTTAATCATTGTCTGATTTAAAAAAATATGGTGAATAATTGCGTAGCTTACAAGTGCAATAATTTAGCTGACAAACGCAGCAATATAATAGTTCATGGGTAGGTAAAGAGGATATAAATTTAATAGTGCACAATATTATAAAAAATATATTATGTTATGTTTTTAGTTTTCCCAGTGAAAGTCCATATTCCATTTACTACAAAACAACAGTTATAATTCTACATATCAAATATTATTAATTTTAATTGTTTTATTGTACTTTACTTTTGTGATATTGTAAATCGACAATTTTGTAGGTTTCCGTTTAAACACCCAGAAGTTCTGCAAAAGTGGATTCAAACGCTTAGAAGAGAAGATTTGGTACCTACAAAATGGAGCACATTATGCAGCTCACATTTTTTGGCATAAGATTACGAAGTTATTGGAAACAAAAAGTTGTTAAAACCTTTTTTATATTTTTCTGTTTGTTCAACCGACATAGACCAAATCGCATTCATTGCAGGGTACAAGCCAAAAGATAAAATTCCACTAGAAAACCAAGCAGTGTACGAAGTACCCTCAAATAAACCAAAAAACGGCCAATCAAACAGAAAAATATCAGCCAGAATAGCTGAACACACAAACAACGTCAATAAGAACCTCAGCAAGTACGGTCTTGCTCAAAATTATTCCGCAACCGGTCATTGAATAGCATTTGAAAACTCTAGAACAACATCCACTGAAATTCACTACAGCAAAAGAATTACTAGAGAAGCCAAAGAAATCGAAAAACGACTGAATACGATGAATAAACGAAACGACAATGAAAACATTTCTAGAACTTGGAAACTTGTATTATATCCATACCGTGAAAATAAACAACAAATAATTCAAATCAACAACAAACCAGACAAAAATGCATCTACAGTACGACCACCATCAGCATCCACTCAACCACCCAGTGTACGACCATAATCAACAACATGTGTAGGCACAACAACAAAGTAGAAAAGAGAATAATAAGGTTGTATGCGAAACGCATTACACGATAAGTTTTCAGACTTTCTCTAAGCCTTAACAATGCCAGATGTGACTTTGGCGAAACATTGGCACACTGAAATACCTACCACGCGAGATATAACCCTGAAGACAAACAACTACTCATCAGATTACACTCGCGGAAACCTCACATTTCCCTAAACGGTAAAGTAATCATGATATAATTTGGGGCTACTTCATTGCCTGGAATTCTAACATGAAGACAATATGCCAATCCATTGAAGTTGAACAATTTTTCAGCAAAAATATTCTTGCTCTCTGACATTATATCAAGATGGCTAAAATATACGTTTGTGTACCTATTTTATTATTATTATTATTATTATTATTGCTTGTGAAATAAATAATAATATTGAGCGTAAGAGCAACACTATTGTAATATCACTAAATTCAACGGATGTACTACACTATAATTTTTATCATATTTATTTATTGCACACTCAAAAACATTTCATTTATATTACAATACTAATACATGTATTTTATATCAATTATAAAACTCATTTCTAAATTAGTACAAGTACAGGAATTCCTGTGTAAATGGTACAAGTTTAAAGTGATTTACTTTCTTTAATCGAAAATCACATTATAAACAATGTTAAGATAAATATTAAATTACTCCTAAATTCTAAAATTTATCCTCTTCGTAAAGTACCGTTTATTACAATAAATATTTTATAAATTTAGCCAAGTCTTAAGTACGCGTTATGTTATCAACTTGAATTTTCTCTCGCTCTAACTTTACACACAATCCTACCACCAACATCTACAGCGCCATATACACCTACAGCGGTTTATAGGACAACTTATTTGAACTACTACACGTTGTCGAATCTTCGTTTATGACTACAATTCCCAATTTTTTTAAATATAATTTTATTAAAATATGTGAAAATCAAATCGCATATTAAATGTAAATTAAATATTAACAATATATTTTAATCAATTTATTATTTGAATCGCAAAGCACACTTCTATTGATTTTGTAGATGATTTAGCCATTATCATATTTCTTCGCGAAGAAGGTAGCAATAAATCACTAAAGGATTAAATGTATTAATTCCTTTTGGAGGTCATAATAATCTAATTTCTGAGTCAATTGCATAATCTCTAAAGCATTTATGTAACTTGTACACATTTAGTATGTGTTGAAAATAAATACTACATGGCCCCTGTACACTATGCCTCATGATGAGACATTGAACACCATCACCATTGTGTAGAGAGCGGTTCGAAGCGGTCATCATGCTCAACCAAAGTGCGTAGGTTGCCTTCACACAATGGGTTATCATTGGCCGATCAGTTTAACTTGGTGTTGTCGTGGAGTTAATAAACATACGCAATATTAACTAATGTAGAGGAGCCGATAGAACAACTACGTTCCCTGTATTAGAAGATAAGTAATTACAAACGTTATGAAGTGGGGATCTCACGACTGACGATATCTAATAGAACTTTTAATTTACGTGTATTGTGATGTTCAATGTAATGTAGTTTACTGATAGTGATAAACTATAGTTGTTTAAAAAGATCAATATGACTATTCAATGGGCTGGTCCTATAAATAAAGCGCATATTAATAACCCATTGATTAACTCAATATAAAATAAACCAAAATATTAAACGAAGTCGAAAAACATTGCAAACACGTCTATTTTGACTTGATATTTGGTTTTTCTTAATGAGGTTATGGTAGAAACTTGTCACTCATTACCAATTGAAATTACTCTTTTCGTCGTATAAACATTTTATTGATAAATTATATAAGCTATCTAATAACGTCAATTTATATTTAGTACGGTTGACTGTTTAAAAACAGTAAATTTAAAAGTTTAATTTTAATAACTTTTAAATCTATTTTTTTTAATTTAATAACCACAAAACCTCATATCGGATACAGCAGGTTAGAACAAAATTATTATATATAGTGGTGAAATTAAAATTAAGGTAACTGATATAATGTATCTAATATAACTGAGCTAATAATAACAAACGAACAATTACACTGTAGTGAATAAAGAAATAGTATTCTATCTAGTCAAACCTAACAAAAATTTTGGACAAGAAGCAGCGGCAACGTTGAATTATCATTGAATAATTCGCTTGACAGGCTTGACATGATAACAAACATGGCGTCTATTAAACAACAACATATACGTCACGTCACTTAGTTTTACGTTTTAATTTAAGTTTATAATTGTTTCCAATAGTAAAACATGGATCATCACAATAAAAAAAGCCCGATTCGGCGCGCTAAACGCACAGCGAAAGCCATAGAAGATAATTTCTGGGATTGTAGTGTGTGCACATATAGAAATACAGCAGAGGCTTTCAAATGTTTGATGTGCGATGTGAGAAAAGGTACCTCAACGCGTAAACCACGTATAAATTCACAATTAGTAGCACAACAAGTGGCTAGCCAATTTCTTCCTGCCACTAGTGCACAGCCCAAAAAAGAAAAAAAGGAAAAGCTTATTAGTAAGAAACATAGAAGGCCGCCAAGGCTGAAAAATGTTGATAGAAGTTCAGCTCAAACTAGGGAAGTTACAGTGAATAGTGTTACAGTGGTTATAACAGAGTATAAGCCGAAAATCAAATCAGCTGAAACTGTATCGTCTTCAAGTAGTTCGGATCATGGTTCCCAGTCTGAATCAAGTATGGATGCAAGATAAATAAGTCTATGTGTTTCTGATTAATATAAATATTATATTAATCAATATAGTTATGTGATTGATACTTTATTAAAATGAAATCGTTTTAATTACTAGTGTAAAGGACATTGACATGTGTGCAACGAAGTTCGCTGTAAACGTGTATAGAGTCTCTGTCTTCAATCTTTGTTTTGTGTGGTGCGAAATAGATTGAACATATGCGTAAGTTAAATCTTTTAATGTACAAATGTATATTTCATAAATCATTGATTAATTTAACCTTATAATTTGTTTACCAGTGAGTTAATTAAGTAGAACACTACATCTATGGATAATATTATTTGTTTATATTACAATTTAGAGATGCTAGTAGGTTTTCCAAGAACTTTTATGTTCATACTAAAAATATATTATTTTGGCAATTGAGATATTTAGTTCCGTTTATAAAGAATAACTTTTTTATAGAAAATAACTTATTAGCAAGCAGTTCTTTATGGATAATCAAGTAATTATACGTTTTTTCCCAAAATTTATAATTTCTAAAAGTATGTAATGGAAACAATATTTACATCACAGTATAAAACTGAAACCTTTTTCGACCGAATATTAATAAATTTTTAAACCCCAGAATTGCATTTGTACATTCAAAGAAGACGAAAAATTGTTTATTACCTAACTATTTAATAATATTAATTTTATTGAGCGTTCAGAAAGTGAGAGTGATTCAATATATGAAAAATTCAAATGTAAAAGTAATCAATTAAAAATATTCTCAGGTTTAAAACAAATAAAATTTTAGGTTCTGATTAATTTTGATTCTTAATATATAGTTTGATTTGTTTATTTATCATGCAATTTATTTAGTATAGATGCTTTCGACAACAGATAAAATATATAAGGAAATTATTTCAATTATAAGTTACAAAATCATACATAAAAAATAAGAATACAGTAGTTCGTTAGGTATAAAAGTACAATAATAAAATTACTAAATCATGCTGATTTTTTAGCGTTGTAAATTTATTGTTGTATCTAAATTAATTTTTACCAATCCGCATACCAATTCTACTAGGATTTTATGGGAGACTTAATATTTCGCATCTTCTAAGCTTTAGTAGTTTTCAACGTAGCAAAGATTTGTTGATGATTTATACATTTTTGAATTGGTTCATGTAACATTTAATAAATTCAAAAAAAAAGGTTTAAATAACTTGCATAAAAAATGTAAACATACATATGAGTCGTCTAGAATCAAAAGTCACAATAGCCGGAAGGTAAAATTTTGGGATATTGCCAAAAAATGATGTAGAGGACAATTAGCTGATCCGATCTTTGCAAATGGATTAATTACATTCTGTGACATATCAAAATGACTTGTAATTTAAAAAAATACGTCTGTTATATAACTTCATTAAAATAAGGGGGATTTAAAGATTGGTTAATGTTAGATTTGACACTAAGTTTGGGTAATGTGAGTTTTGATCCCATGTCCGTGGGATATTGTTAGTTTTGAGTCAAATGTTTGGGGTCGTAAAATGCTATGTAAACACAAAGTAAAAGATATTAATGAAAATCTTGTTAATTAAAAAAAGTATATTTCAATGATTTCTGTTAAATGAATGAAACTTAAAATATTATTTCTATATTAATAAAAGAATGTTTAAGTAATCATAATGTAACGAAGAAAAATTTAAATTACAAGAAGTGGGACCCCCTCTGATGACTCACACACTGTTAAATCTTCTTGTCGAGCGCTTTTTACTGTTACTGTACCATCTATGATGTGTACAAAAACTGTAAGAGGGGCGCCTTTGCCAGTCAGGCCCATAATGTTTTAAAAGAAGTTTTTGTTTACTTACTTAGTCCGTCTTCTTGTATCTTGCGGTGTCGAGGTTTTCCAATCTTTTCCTCTATCTACTGCCGCTTTAACGTCCTCCTGGGTCTTCCACGCGACCTTGTCTCTTGCATTCTGGCTTCGAAAGCCTGTTTAACCATTCTGCCGTTTTCCATCCTTATGACATGGCCTAACCATCGCAGTTGAATTTAACATTGGCAGTACATCAAGACTAGTTCTTTGTTTGATTTCGAATTCTGTCCCTTCTCGTTTTGCCCTCAACTTTTCGGAGAAAATCAATGTCCAATATTCGCAAAGATATGCCACCTAACATATTAGAAGTTTCATAGTCTTAGATATGGTGGGGTTGTTCAGGAAATTTCCCTTCATTGCATTGAATTGGCGTCCACCAACCTGATATCTGGCAGTAATCTCGCCATTCATTCTTCCGTCCTGTAGCAATGTGGCGCCCAGATACTTGAAAGCGGTTACCTGTTTCAGTTGAGGCCCATCAGTTAATTTGATCTTATGTGTCGTTGTCCCGCGTGACATCATCATGGTCTGGGTCTTTCTGGCGTTAATTTTCAGCTCTCCTAATTCAGCAAATTCTTTTGTAGGTTTCTTTCTGGGTCCCCTAACAGTAGTACATCATCAGCAAAGGCACACTGGGCGATATACACTAAGCCTTAAGCATCTGTGGCCGAGCTTGAATTTCTGTACCTGCTCATTGCATGATTTTACATCATCCATGAGGATAATAAAGAGGAGCGGGCTTAGGATGCATCCTTGCTTGAGTCCAGCTGTTGTCTCAAACTGTTGAGATTCTACATTGCATCATTAACACGCTTCAACAATTTCTATATTTTACTGGGTATATACGGTCCGTTGTACCAACCTGTTAGAGGAAGTTAACCAGGCTCGTGGGACGATAACATATCCCCCAAACAGAAACTTCGTCCGTAAAAATTACATTGTTCCAATTTGGGTCGATATTATACTTTGTCCAAGCGAGTTACTTCATCACGTGTTTTCATCTGACAAAGGTTTTTTTCACTGAACTGCGCTATTTAATATCATGTGCTCGGGGATGGGTTCAGGATACCTCACTCACTACTGGGGATCAGCCCCTGCATGCACTGAGGATCACCTCCGCATCCCCAGCTCCTGCACATCCTCTTTGACTGGCGTCAAAGAGGATGTGCTCAAGAGGATGTCATCAAACCACCTTTTCCTTGGCTTGCCTGTCCTCCGGTTGTTAGTCGAGATTGGGATTCTATTTCCATCCATTCTTATAACCCCAGACACAGCAGCCGTGTCTTCACCTCAACAACCAGATGAATATCACCGTAGAGCAACCAAGTGAATATCACCGATATACTTTTTGGTTGGTTCGAATGCACCATTCGCGATCTTCACAAATCGCTCGGAGGATTTTTCGCAGAACCTTTCTTTCTCCCGGTGCAAATTCTTGTCACGTTCCATGAGCGTCCAAGTTTCACATCCATATAGAACCACTGGTCGAATTGTGATGCGGTACACGATGAGTTTTAGCTTTCTAGAGATGGTTAAGGATTTAAGTAGATTATTAAAAGCATAGATGGATCTATTCCCAGCGGAAAGTCGTCCTATTATCTCGGTACTTATCTCATTGTTCCCAGTCACCAGGGCCCGCCCGTAGGTACTTGAACTCTCCGACTCTCGTCTCACCGCGCAGAACTCTTTCTCTCGTACCGACCATGTATTTTATCTTATCGTTGTTAAGTTTTAGCTCTAAGCGCCTCCCGCCTTCACTCATTTGTTGCAGCGCCTCTGTCAATGCTCTCGAGTTTCTATCAAGGACAATATCTGCGAAGGCCATTAGTGAAGGGAGATAGTGTTGGTGTAGATAGTTCCACGTGGGTTGAGCTGGATCCTCCGCATGACGTGCTCCAGACAGAGGTTGAAGAGAATCATCGAAACTGCATCTCCTTGTCGCAGCCCTCGTCACACCTCAAATTCCATTGTTAAGAGTCCCTGGATCTTTACTCTGGCCCTAGTGCAACGTAATGTTATACCTTACAGATTAATAAGCTTCTTTGGCACTCTTATTTCTACTAATATCACTTGCAGCGTGTACGTCCTGACACTATCCTATGCCTCTTTGTAGTCAATGTAGAGTTAGTGCACGCTGAGATTATGCTCGTAGCATTTCTCCAGAATCCGCCGTAATGACAGGATATGGTCCAATGTTGGGCTGTTGCGCTGAAAGTCACACTGGTATTCGCCTAATTCCTTTTCCGCATATGTCTCAAGCCTCCTTTGTCTCAAGACAGTACCTTTGGAAAAGATCCTGTATGCAACGTTCAAAAGAGAAATTCCACAATAGGTACTGCAGATCATCTTGTCATTCTTTTTGTGGATGGGGCAGATCACCTCTGTGTTCCAATCTTCTGGAATGTCTTCGCTTTCCCATACTGACGAATGATAGTGTACATACTGTCGCTCACTTCTTCCCCACCATACCTGAAGAACTCGGCTGGGATGCCATCCTCTCTTGGCGCGCAGCTGTTCGCCTCTTCCACCTCTATTCGAGTCACTTCTGGGATAACCCCCTCTTTGCTAGTGTTGTCTATCGGGCCATCCCTCACCTGGTCTGGTGGTTCCGGAGTTCCATCCTCTGCAGCATTCAGAAGGTTTTCAATATAGCTACGTACGATATATCTACACTTTTTTGTTTCAATTATACTGCTCCTTGACGCAATATTACGCCAGGGTTCTGCGAAAACAAGTTCACCATTTTTTTTTTTTACTTTGAGGAACACTTTGCGTATCGAGCCACGTTCTGGTAAGTCTTCGACACTTTTTGTCTTTTTATATCACTGCACCCACTTACTGACGAATGACTTCGACTTCCTCATTTACTTAGCGGCCGCTGCATGAGACATTTTCGGACCTTTTGGGTGGGTACACAGGAACACCACCTCGTAGGCGGCGCGTACATGACACTCATGGTGTTTATGTGCTTGTCTGGCAAGAATTCAGTGCCAACTACATCTTTAATGGCAATTCATTGACGAACCCTGGCTGGCGATACCTTTCACCAGCTGATAGTTATGCCGAACTTAACTGACTGTAAATGCATGATGCGATCATGTTAGAATCCCGATGAAATTCATTTTCAGCCCAACAGTACGAATTAGCCATATTACGATTTCACTCTGACTTATTGTGGTCCTTAACAATATTATGAAGTTTTCGACTATAGTGGGTGGATTGGTCAGACAGTTAGCTTTAGAATTGGAAGATTTTTTCACATTCGGAAGTTAAAATAAGTAAATCGTTCATCCGGATTCTGTATTATTTTGAGAAAAACTTCTGCCCTCCGTTTATGAATTCTGTTTCCAATTATTAGATTTTTTAGATCTATCGGATTCCGTTTATATATCCTCGTCAAAATTTAAGCATACCGAACATACATCAGTTCGGGGCGACCCAAAGACTAAGTTATAACGCGCTTTAAAAATCATTCTGAAATAACACTGTTTTACAGACAAATTATTGTCGTTGCCATGTTCCGCCCCCATACATCCTCATACTAAAAGGCCCTGGCAACCTACTTGTTCGCCCTCTACAGTTCAGAGCCATTCAATTTATTGATTAAGTTCATCACATAATGCTTTCTAGGGACAAACTCTGCTTCTCTTTTAAAATCCCTCTTTTCATTGTTTCTTTTTTCCAAATATTTTCTGTCTTACACTAACTCATACTTTGTGCATCAAAGATCTCTCCCACCGGCAATGGTACAGTACTCCACCTGTACGTTTCTATTTCTTTTTTCGTTGTTCCACAAGAATAATTGATGAAACTAGATGTTCCAATTCCATGTTAAGTAAAAATATTATATGGGTTGTGGGGTAAGGTGACTAACTTAAGCTTTAAATATTTTTACTGGGCTTAGTTTAGTGGTTTAGAAACATAGAAATTAAAGGAAATTTCTTTCAGTAAAAAAATATGAAAAAAATGGAAACGCTGTTATCTCCGCTTGAAAGATGATTTTTTTAAACTAATTTTCGTCATCTTGGCCCTCCTAAGGGGCAAAATGACGAAGGGGATGGGTATGATGACGAATAAATAAGAATATAACTTTTTGTGCTTCATTATCATCCCAGCCGGAACATGCGGCATGTCACCAAGATTTGTTTCCCTACTCCTATTCCTCGCAAACAACACAGTCTCGTTTTTCTTTTGGTTCCAATAATGTTTCAATATCACAGTAGTAGTGCTCCATATAAGGACCCTCTTCTTGTGATGACTCATGAGTTGATGAATATTTCAGTTAATGCCTTGAAGCTTTCTTTGTTTTTCTAGTTTTCGATATTTTAGAACACTTAGCTTTATTTGACTCTAAAGTTTCAGCATTCCTTTTCAATAGTTCTAGCAATTCTTTTTCTTTCATTTTTTCTTCAAGTGCTTGTTTTACAGGAGTTCCAGAAATGTGGTAAAAAGCCAGTTTCTTCGTTGGTTTCCTCGTTTTCTTGTTGGCTGCCGGAAGTGGAGGAAGAGCGGAGCAAATGTGAAGCTCGGGAGAAAGGATTGAAGAAGTTGATGCAGTGGAGGATCAGTTGAGTAAATGGCAGGCTGTGGAGGTAGGGCTGATGAAATGGTGATTTCTGGAGAAAGGAATGATGATATGGCCGGCTGACCAATGGTAAGAGCATTGAGTTGGTTGCTTTCAACAACATCAGTGGCTTGAAAATCTTCATCTGTAAAAATATTGCTGTCTAAGGGCTCAGTGCGAATATGTCTGAATCCGTTTACAGCAGCCTGGATAGTACTAATTCTAAGGTAAGCTTTGCCAAATATTCCTGCAACCTCCGGTTTGTAATAACAGCTCCTGGATGAGATACTAAATAATCTACACACCCTTGACTGTAGGCAGTCTCTAGCGGACCATAGAACGCCACAACAAGCGGTTACAACCTGTGGCTTGTATGGACTGGATATCCTTGTAGGTATATCCCATTTTCCCTTCAAAAGTAAATGGACTCTAAGGTGACATGAGATGTGTAATTGGCCATTATAATTAGGGCTGGATTTTGTTTGCTTGGGTGAACATAACTGATAAAGTCTTTTAAAACTTTGGAAAGTTTTGAGCAGTCATGCATCCTGATTCGTAGGGCACTCCTTTTCTACCTGGACGTGCTCCAATTAAAGAATTCATCCTTCAGGATTCCGAGAAAATGTGGATTGGAAGAACCAGTAGCACTCATGCCACATAAAGCTGATATTGTGACTGTTAATCCTCATTCAGCAGTGGAACTTTCTAGGTGTTTAATTTTTAAACTGCTAGATATAGAAACTATGTATGAAGAAGCAAAGGGTAACGTTTGGTTACCCTCCCCCCTTAAGCTAACTACACATTAGAAGCCAAATATATAAGTGTTGTGTGTAACGAGACACCGTAAGCAATACGGGGTTATACAGAAAGGAAATATAGAAGTACTTGAGAAAGCGACCCCTTCAAGTTGAAGGGTTATATATA
>WYDF02318841.1:0-14545 GCA_009867245.2 Adranes taylori
AACGATATATAACATACCCCAAATAAATTATTTATAGCGGAGATATTAACAAAAACATAAATTAATCTTTAATATAAAATTAGTAGGCTATGATAATGAAATATAAGTAAGAAATGGAAGCGAAAGATATGTCAAAAGTAATACTATAAAAAATGAAAGCAGCAAAAACAACATAAAAGCCAAAAGTCAAAAACAACTACTAAAAGCTCAGATTTTGACACTTTTTCTAACAGACTGACAAACTCTGCGAAGTGTTTTTACTTTTAGTGATCTTAGTACATCTTGCATTCTTTTGAATTTCCACTGTTTCTGGTGGTTCAAAACTAAATACTTCGTTTTTGGTGGTACCCCATAAATAGAAGTCAAGGGGGGGGGGGTAAGGTCGGCTGATATCGCATGCCATTTTACTGGTCCGTTAGTTGCAAGCATCCTTTCATTAAAGTTTTCTCTCAAAAAATGTTGCATCTCACGAGTATTTTGAGCCGGACAACCATCCTGCTGGAACCAGATCATTATCTTTTAAATCATTATCGAATTTGGCGGTCATTAACGTTTTTGGTTTTTTTTCAAGGTTTTTTGTGTACTTTGGAATTCTAGTTTCCCGAACCACACGGCGAACTGATGAACTGGGATTATTTCCTATACTTTGCAAAATATTATTTCGGCGTATATCAGCATCGTTAGCTTCATAATTAGCTCGTTGTTTTTCGAAACTTCCAAATTTTAGTAAATTAGTAAGTATCTTTCTAAAAATTGTCCTATGTGGTTGTGTTTTCTCTGGAAAACGCTCAGCGTAACTCGTAGAAGCTTTTTCACAGTTTCTATTTGCTTTTAAATACACTTCTAACGTATCAACTTTTTCTTCATTTGAATATTTATGTGTCATTATGAAACCCTATTATAGCCTTAGTACTAAGCAATAATTAGGTACTTACTAATAACTAGATGTCTTTTGTTAATTTGAAAGTAAGCATCAGTATCATAGCCTACTAATATTATATTAAAGATTAATTTATGTTTTTGTTAATATCTCAGCTATAAATAATTTATTTGGGGTATGTTATATATCGTTGAAAAGGTCTTTTTATAAACAATCTGACTAACCAAAAATCCAATATGGCTGCCATATGAAAAACAAAAGATAGTAGTAATAACTTGAAAACAAATGATAATCAGAGATAACTGTTTGCGTAAAAAAATTTGTCTTACAAAAGTGTATGAATATTGTAAAACTTTAGAAGAGGTCGCATTATGTGTGATCGAGTTATTAAGGATAATTGAAATAGACAAATTTTTATTTTTTCAAGTTATCTTAAAATCGAAAAAAGCTAGGATTAATTTGAAATGAGATTTGCCACGAGTATTGAATTCCGCAAAACATTCCCCATTTATCCCATATATCACATTCCCCGTATAACACATCATCATCGCGAATGACAGCAGCAATCAACAGTCGCTTGAAAATGGCCGAAGGCCGAAATGCATCGCAAATTTAAAAAACAGTGCCTACGAGATTATTTATAATATTTATAAATAATTATAAATAAATATGTATAGATTAATTATCAGCTGTCATTCGAGATACATATATAATTTTGCTTTTTTAAAACAAAACAAATTGGAGAATGAGTTTTAGTTGGGCAAGTTTTTTCAACAGATGCCTGATGATATACTATTGATCAATAGATGGTGCCTGCAGCTAAAGTTTTTGATTTTATATTAAACAATCATGGAGACGGTATGATACAAGAATGACATTTATAAAATCATTTTCGAAACAAAACACACAAAAGTTCCATTCTATGTTGGAAGTTTTGTTTTTGAAGATAAGATGATAGGCAATTTATGGGTTAGAATGGAATGTTATGTTTCTTAAATCGAAATATTTTTGACCAAAGCGGCCACAGGCTTCGGCAAAGCGGACAGCGAAGCCGGCTCCCATATAAGCGGTAGGCATATACGGGAAAGCGGGGAATTCTTGAATAGTGGAATTCAAAAGTTCTTGGTAATCTAGCATGCCAAGGAGTATCCTGTTAGACATTACCCGAAAAGTTAGTCAACACCTACCCTAGGCCACAGTGAAGCGGCCAGTGAAGCTGTCTGCACCATACGCAAATACGGTGACCAGGGGATTAATAGGGAGGCGAATTCATGGGGAGGTGAAGTCATGGGTAGACGTTTAACTGGCATACTAGTACACATGAACTAAGAAAGTATAAAAGAGTATTATGATTCATTCTTATTTATTTCAGCACGGGCCACTCTTATGTTTCTTGCAGTAACCTTTCTTTATATCACATTCTTTTG
Source organism: Adranes taylori (assembly GCA_009867245.2). Lineage (NCBI taxonomy): Eukaryota > Metazoa > Arthropoda > Insecta > Coleoptera > Staphylinidae > Adranes > Adranes taylori. Next base: position 2,308 of record WYDF02318841.1, read on the forward strand.
AACAAAAATATTTTTTGATGCCTTGTCCCGTGCCGGTTGACTGCGCTGGCGCCTAAAGCTTGTCAGGAAATTTCGTATAAGTTTTTTTTTCGCACGTACTGAACAATATTTTCGCACAATCTGGCATGTTATTGTTTGTATATACCATTGCTGGTGCCCAATTTATAAATTTTTTGACCCTAGTAACTAGTACAACGGCAAGTATGGATCTAGGATTTCCTCGTCCACGACCTACGTCGGGAACTTTTACACAGAGAGCTACTTTGGTACGAAATAATTTTCATTCTTTTATGTTGTTCAGACAAACCTTCCCTGGAATTCTGGCGTTCATTGATTATCTATGTTTTTTATGACGCAACACACATTTGTGTGTTTGCTTTCCTTTATTAACGTTTTTATCAGATATTTCCGTAATGTACTGGTTGCAAGTAGTCAATGCAATGCAAATATTTCTCTGAACACTCGTCTGAACACATGATACATAACACTGCTCATCAGGCATTTTCACTTAAAAATTTTCTTTTACGTGACTTCCAGGACAGTCTCGTTGAAGACTTCAGCAGTAGCCGGCCATCATGTGGCTATTCCATCTTCCTTGGTATCTGTCTTCCATGGTCTTGATGGAATATTTCCCGCTGTTCTTCACAAAAATAACGTAGATTTTCTGGAAACCAATCTAAGTAGCTGTGGAGGTACTGAACATTAACACTGATGTGATTTCCGAGACAATTTTGTAGATAAACAAATGGAACACCAAACATTTGATTCAGTCTCCAAGCATTGCATTTAATGCCTTCACAAACTGCTTCATAAGTCCCAATTTGATATGCAAGGATTGAAATATGGTTTTCTCTCTCGGAACCAAAGGTTCTATGATAACGTATTGTCTTCCTTGAGTCAGTACATTTCTGGAAGGCCAATTTCTTTTAACCCAGTGTTGGGCCTTAACTCTGATGTCCTAAAGATATAAAAAGTAAGGATATATTGTGAATCCACTTTGCTAACCAAGGAGGAGTTTCAGCACAACAAATTTGGTAAGGTGGTCTTGATATATCATGATTGATTTATAATTACCATCTCGATGGGATTGAATATCAATTACATCTACATGGAGCCACTATTCAAATTGATTTCGCAAACTATTCTTTATTTTGACTTTCAAAATTCGCAATTTTCCAACAAACTTCCGATCTGTCCCGGAGTTATGTGTTTATTTATTTATCAAGTTCGAAAGCTTTTCATTCATTTTCTTCCTTATTTCATTCATATCCGTTATAACAATAGCAACAAGTTTGAGGTTATGGTCGAATATAACAACAACAATTTTGAGGTTATGATCGAATATCAAAATTAATTGGAAAGAATTATTCCACGCTTTCGGAATTATTTCATAGATTAACTAGTTAGAGTTTAAAATGTAAACGTATTCTAGAAATTAACTAACGAAATTAGGTATTTTATAAATCATTTAGTTATTCCATAAACTATCGGAATTTACGCTTTTATGATAACATATACATATACTTTCAACAGAATCAGTATTTTATTAGTTTAGTTTTTTTGAATTGAATATAAAATTGAGTGGTTTTACTGAATGTTGTAATGTCGCTTTATAAATATATTTACGACTAAACGTACGCGTGAAATGAGTAAATCCGTTATTTTTAGTTCTACATTGTGAGTTGGATATTAAAAATAGGCCCAGTTAAATAAGATTTGCAATATACTTTTTTTTTTGTATATAGATTCATACACCTAGTCAATTATGATAATTTCACTCTTCTGAAGTAATTAAGTATTTCTTTATAGTTGGCACTTTTCACCTTACAGGCCCATGACCGGCAGATTTTTTTCGGTATTTGAAAATTCGCAAGCATATTACATGTTGATAAAGCATCTAATCCTAATGTAATAAAATAAGGATAAGGTGAAATAAACGTTAGTTGGTAAAAGTGTATGACCAATAAGACATCTTAGAATAAAGTCATTATACAGTAGACGCCGCTCATTAAACTACGAACGATTTGGGTTCGTTTCGTACACTTGCAAAATTTTACCTGCGTTCACCTTTTTTATTCTCGTTCCGTACATCCAATAAAAATTTTACCTAATGAATGCTCATTTCGTATACAATTTTATCTAATTTGTAATAACTTAATTAAGGTCTCACGCAAGTGGACCTTCTTTTAAAAAAAAATTATTATTTATTTTAAAAATTATTTTACAAATTAAAGATTTTTTATTTTATTTTCTTATTTACAACATTATATAAATTATACTTAAATACGTTTCATAATTTGTCCAGATAAAGTAATTTATTTAGTTACATTAATAATTAAAATTTCATATGATTAATACATTTACGATTGCCAAGTCTAAGCGAATCGTTTTACTTCTTCAATTTTTTCTTATTTATTACACAATACTTATGAAACTCATTATGCAAGATTAATAATAATGGTTTATACACTAATTAATATTTATAACATTAAAATTTATAATATTGCAACATCATCCAAGATTAAGATGGCTGCCGCGTTCTATATTATATACGTAACTATGCACTACATGCTCTTACGCTAATTGCTTAGCACTAAAATGAACTAGAAGGTATCAGCGCAATCGTTGCTATTTATATGGTTTGCTATCGTGCGTTCGTTTCCATGATGGTGGACAAACGAATAGATACGAATTATTATTCCGGGTGTCTCCGGTATTCATATTATATTTATCGACCTGAAGTTGAAGTATTGAGATGCGAATATATATCTCTTGTCATAAATTTCTATGCATATATTTCTATAAATATTCCTAAGTACGGTTTATCTTGAATGTACTAAACGATAATATCATGGGTCAACCCAGGTAAAATTTGTGATTTGTACGAGACGATAATGTATCATGTATAGTTTCACATACAATAAATTACACTACATAATGTAAACAGTAAAATTAAAAAAATGCTATTAAAAAAGTAATTAAAAACAATGTCTTACAAGAAAGAAATTATAGTGCAACATATGCAGACATTGAATAGGAACCGTTAACCGGAGCCTCAGAAACCTAACCTATCCTATCTATCCTCAAAGGTTACTCTCCCCTACTAAGTGTATCTTTAGTAGGATAGAGTAACCTACAAATGGATATTGCAGGTTGTCTCGCTTGGTTTTGGCTCATCTTCCAGTGTACGTTTTCCGTGTTAAAATTCATGGGACTACAAGCAGACTAGATATTGATTGACTCTTATTCCTAAATGTTGCCAGTGGTTGACATTTGTTAAAAGATCTTCATAATCATAAAAATATCGGGACTGAAAATGACGTCATAGGCGCCATATTGGATTTTCGTTTAGAACGAATTGATATACGATACAGAACGATGGAAGAGCAGGACGTGGGTAGAATTGGTAGTGCCTACCAGTTCCCAAATTTATAATGTGAGCCACTGATAATAACATTCTGAAGGGGGACACTGAAAACACAACATGGACACTGAAAGTGCAGCGGGAACAGTGGAAATCCAGAACGGTGGAAATGCATGGGGGATACTGAAAATACAGTATTAACACTGGAAGTGCAGAGGGAGACACTGGGGAGAATTTTTGTTAATTAAAGACATCTTACTTATTAAAAGTGAATTCTTTTTGTTTACTTCTTATATACATTATTAAGCAAATGTTTTTCAAGCCTATTATTTTTCTGATTTTGAAGATTTTTTAACAACTGTCTACCACTGGCAACATTTGACGATAAGTCATTCAATATCAATATCTTGATTCAATATCAATACAAGATTCAATATCTTGAGTTTGCTTGTAACCCCATGCATTTTAAATAGGTAGCGTACATTGGTACATGAGCCAAAATCAAGACAACCTGCAATATCCATTTGTAATGAACATGTTGATGCAGGAGCATGTTCATTGCTCCTATATCAACATGCAGCAAAGTAACAGATGTAGGAAAATGTGACCATCGCTGATAGAAAGATTCAAGATGATCAGGAATAAGAGTTAGTATTAGGAAGCAGGGAATCTCTTCTTTCCCTTCTACAACCCCTCCCACGACTCCTAGTCTACAATGATTGCATTTTACATAAACATTTTATCGTGAGTCAATGGCTACATAGTAGTACAAATATAGGCATTAGTAAACAGTTGTAGATGCACCTATGTCAAAAAAAGAATTGCGAAAGGATATGCAAATCTAATATTTAATATGTTTTATATCGTTATAGGTCTCCTTTAACAATATTTAACATAGTTTTGGTTATAGATCTAATATTTAATATAGTTACAGTGAAATGTCAAGAACAAGGCTTCGCAGTGAAAGGACAAACAAAAAGCTTATGCCTCCAAGGTAATTGTTGTCCAAGTAAATTCCACTTTCATTATATTTTCTTCTTAGTCGGGTTGTTTTTCTCCAAGAACAAAGACTGTATAGTAAAATTTTCTTAAAAGAGGCAATTAGTAGAGTAGAAGAGTGACCTTAAGGTAGTTGGGTTTCTGGGGCTCTGGTTAGCGGATCCTATTCAGTGTCTTCATATTCGGTCTCAGCGGTATGCAATTTTGGTTAATTATGGAGATCTTACTTGTTAGAAGTGAATACTTTTTGTTTACTTGCTTGTCTACTCACCTTGTTTGGCTACGTGCATGTTGGCGTGAAGGGAATTGAACCGAAATTGAATAGAGAAGCATGAATGATGTGTTTATTTTTTTGTTTATCGTTTTTCGATGTTTTGTTTATTTTTTAATTTTTTCTTGGCTCTTTAATTTTTTGAGTCGTGTCAGAGAAACAGGGATCGTTTCGAAAATATCTTCAAGATCCTTAGGTTCCTGCATGATTTGAATGATTTGAACAGGTGGATGAGGGAAGGGTTTGGAACTTTACTGCGGTGGTAACTGGCTTTCCAGTCGGATCAATGCGTTTGGTGGGCTATGGCGTTGAAGAGATTTTATACGATTTATGATAGGTTCAGCAGAGCAATCTTCATATAGAAGTGAGCTCGGAAATCGGAAGTGTAACCTTTGAATTTTTCGAAGTATTCTTCGGTCACAGGTTTTGAGTCTGTGCACTTGCGCATTTGAAAGTGTGGAATATAGAACAGCTGTGTAGTTTATCAGTGGCCTAATGTAAGTTTTGTAAGTGTGATCCAGAGATTTTGGATAACAGCCTCTGAAACGTTCTCGGAGTGTGGATATCAAGTTAGCGCGTTTGCGTACCCTGGAAAGAGTATTGTTTAGATTAGAATTCCAATTGAACGTTCTGTTGAAAGTGATATCTGGGTACCAGACCTTATTTTTTGTGTTGCTGGGATTTGGGTTGATGCGGAAGTTTTGTGGGCACTTGGAAAAGTTGCGAAGAGACATCTGTAAGTGGCGGCTTGCTGTTTCCACCTAAACGGTGCATGCCCAGTAAGCTGCATTACCAGCATACAAGGCACAATGGATATACGGAAATCTTAGCAGTACACGATCAAAAGAGGATCAAAGAGGATCAAGGACAGCCTCTTGAGGTACGCTAAATAGGTATGGAGAGAGTGTCTCCGATGTTAATTTGGGTGGTGCGGTCATATAGATATGACTGGACTATCTTCATTGTTCTACAATGAAGGATATGGAGTTTAGAGTTTCTGAATCAGCTTTGCATGCCAGACAGAGGCCAGAAATATTGCCACAGTGCAATGGCCACCATTTAGTGCACGAGTTACGTCAGTTTGAAATTTGATGAGAGGGTCCATGGTAGAGCATGATCCTTTAAAACCGAATTGGTTGTCTGAGAGATTTTATTGATTTCTTGATATTTTGGCCGGTGGGAAGTGAAGATTCTTTAAAAGATTTTCCTTAAGCCTAAGATCTTTGCGTGGTTTTAGAATCATGACTATTTAGCCAGTGTTCCAATGAATTGGGTAGTTGCCCTATAAAAGACATTTATGGTATATCTCGATTAATAACGTTATGTTTGGCGCTCCGAATTAAGCGCAGCCAACAGAGCTGTCGCCATAAATATGTTTGTTGTTTCAATACCACTATATAGTTTTGGTATCATAAAATGGCGACTAGAGGAGTTAAAAGTCCTTGACCGATCTACAAGGAAAGTGTTGCATATCAGTCGTAGCATCAATTCTAGGTCTTCCGGGTCTCCTGTTTACCTTCCGCGAAATGAAAGTGACCGTGGTCTTCTGAGTATTGAGTACATGCATGGGGCCGTATGGTAATAGAAATGGCTAACAGGGTTATCAGCCTAAATGACCTCATGAAGTTTGTGACTGAGCATGAATTAGCGGTTGTAGGGTCGTTTTTATATAAGGCTACAAGAACGGCGTTCGAATCGATTGGGCTATAGTATGCGGGTCCATGGCGGTGAAGCATTGAACGTGATGAAGTTAGACATCGAGGCTCTCAGAAAGGTAGTTCGAAACTCAGAATCGGTAATATACAAACAACTTCATCAAGATAAGACTATGCATGGCTAATTTTATAACGTCATTGCCAAGTTGGAGCTGTCACCACAATTAACATTCGGCTTTTTAAGATCTGCTGGTCTGCGATCTGAGACTGAGGAATTTATTATTGCTTGCGAAGATGGTATCATACACACGCTTGTGTACCATAAGAATATAATGGTCGTCGAGGTGGCAGATACGAACTTCCGAGCATGGAAGCCGTATACTTCATATTCTTTTCGCATGCCAGGTGTACGCTAGAACTAAATACACCCAGTGCCATAACGCCGCCTTAAAAGAGCTATATTTCTATCTACGTCATTCTTACGGTATAGATAAAGACCCGGTTCCACCCTACATCGTTAAGGATATTGAGACCGTCGTTGAAAATGAGGCCGTTAAATTTTTTTGGGACTATGGTTTTCCTACAACCCATCAAATAGCCGCAAACAAACCTGATATTGTATTATTAGATTCCACTAAGCGGAAGATGTTCTTTATAGAATTTTCTAGCCCCGATGAAAAAGAAATATTGAAATTAAGGAACGAGAAAAAGTGGGTAAATATCAGGATTTTATACGTGAGTTAAGGATTTAATATCCACGTCATTTCATCAAATTTGGTAGTCCGCATCATTTGAGTCATGAGTGGCGCCAGGTGCATCCCTAATAAACTATAATAAGACCATACCGACTTGCGAGACCAAAGCTGCAGAATTAGCAAGTCAGATGCAAATGGCCGTAATCCTGGGCACTTTGAGTTTACTTCGGTCACACGACCCGACTATGACGTAAGGACTTACTCTATTGTTTAAGGAGTCGTAACGTGACATCTGCCCAAAGAAGAATCTCGTGTATGAGTATGATGTCTTTTTAAAGATGTTGAAGTTGTCATTTTTTGGGAGGTACACGCTACAGAACGAAAAAAATAGGAAAATGGTTTTGAGACTTCATATCACTAAAAAACGTTTGTAGTAAAGTTTTTGGATCTTTGTTTGTGATTATCGAATTCCGAATTAATGTATTCTCTTTGTATTTACAGTCTCTTGATCTACATCCTTCAGATCTGATACGTGATCTTATGAATCTTTAAATTTGGTAGAATACGGAATACTATAGTTCATGTCATGAGCTATTCCAAATGAAATTCCATTAGCGTTTTTTTTTTGAGTTGTTATTTATTACAAAATTTTCGGGTAAGCTCCAGTGAAAATATCTAATTTTTCATATATTTTAAAACTCTGATTTTTTGTCTTTGTTTTGTCTTTTTGTTGAATTATAGTGCAGAATTTATTTCTGGCACATTTATTTGTTTGTGAATATATTTTTTTTTGTGATTTGTTTTCTTTTTTACCTTCTTCGCTCCTTGTTGTTTTCTAAAATAACTTGTTTGTTTTTCGCATCTTCCAGAATATCTTGTATCCTGTTGAGATAGGCTTTGCCATATCTCGCATCTTACTTACGTGGCCTCTATCCTAGTCATGCAGGTCCGTAATCAAATACATTCGCATTCCCAATTCTTGGCCCTTAACCATTTTTTTAAATAAATAAAAAATACATTTTCATTGATGCGTTTAAGATGTTTAATAGAGCTGTCAAATAATCTGGAAAAGAAAGTAACCAGGAAGGGCTGTGAATCAGGAATCGGGTGGGGTTGTAGTTTAGAATTTGTTGTTTTGTGAATGCACGCTTAAGTTTGAGGAGAACCTAGAAACTTATATTGGTGTTTGTATGGAAATTGTGTTGGTGTTAATATTTGGATGGAAATTTTGTTGATGAAACCCCCAGAAAATTTAACTACTAGATTTTTATTCCCTAGATTAGTGTGTAGAATTTTATTTTTCAAGAAATGTTACATGAGATCAATTATGAAAAGTGAATCTCAACAATCGAGATGATAAACTTTAACAATCAACGTCTCTTTGCGTTAACCCGTTTAATTTATCTCTAAGTATACAGAAACACACTATTTTGTTGGATGAAATAATATACAGTATTACTTTAAGATGTAAATAACTATTATTTATTAATTAGGTAAGTTAATTATTTCAGAGTAGCGTGTTTCTGCTAATACTTGATGGATTAAAGGGATTAGTGCGAAGAGACTTTGCTTGTTAATGGTCATTTATATCTCGGCTCTTGAAATGGATTGGCGCTTCTCAATTCATCTCATGTAATGTGTTGTTTTGTCTGAGTGCCATCTACGTTCATAGATTTCTGTAATAATGCAAGTGTGTACATTAGATAGAACATTTTCCAAATTTGTTTAAAAAGTACAGAGTGGTTAGTCTTTATTAGCTCATTATAATGAAGCCGTAGAAAGTAAAGGATACAGATGAAGGCTACCACCTATGCCAGAAATGGGTTCATCTATCCTGACCTGGTTTTTTAAGCTCGTTAGATGTTTCATAAAGTCAATAGTCAATAATTACCTTATCTAATTAATAAATAATACACCCTCCGTTCCAAAATAAGTCTGCGATTTAGGAATTTTATTTGTTCCGAAATTAGTGTCAAATTTCGTAGAAAATATGCAAAGGGATATATAACGTGCATTTTCACAACTAAACTATGACATAAAATAGAAAACATTTGAATGAGTAACATTTAACAAATTTGTATCCATAAACGGACAAGTTCTTGACGTGCTACTTGAATTGCGGGTTGGGAACAAACTACATCGCGAACTATGTTACCTGCAAGCACAGTTTGCTTTTGCTCACGTGAGGAAGCTTGTAATAGTTACGGCCTTTATGAAGCACGGCCCATTCCATACACTTCTACATTGTAATGAAAACATTGTCTAGTTTTTCCGCGGTTATTTCGTCCTATGCTTCATACACGGCCTCAATGAGTTCATCAATACTGGACGGGAACTCTTTCTGTTGAAATAATTGAATAGCGCTAAAGAAACTCAAATCGAGGACATTGAAGTCGGGGCTGTTTGGTGGTTGACAAATCATTCTTATGTTCCACCCATTTTCAGTACCAGCTCGAACAATTCCTCATCATCAAAACTGCAATGTGGTCTAGCATAATCTTGTTGGATTTTGATTGGCATGGTTCTTCTACTGTAACAAAGCATGTTACGAAACATAAATTAAATATACTAAAGTATCCATCAAATTACATAAATCTTCATAATAAATAAATTGCATCAAATAAATGAATAGGTTTCGGAAAATCTAGACTGAATGAACTAATAATAGACTTAAACGCAGAAAAGTCATAAAAAGGTCACAAAGCCGCCACGTTCTCGCGCAATGCCTACTATATTTTACCTGCAGCTCTCGCTTTACTGTCGCTGTGTATTGTGTGACACAATACGTTACTTATGTATTATAATATGTATTATGGTTTCTACACGCTAGCAGTGATTGTATATAGAGGGTATGGATTTATAAACATGCGAAAGGCATATGGACTGTCTGTCCGTTTCACTGTTACCTGTGTTTACGCTTAAATATGCAAGGAAGTGCCTTGGAAGCGAACAGATATGTGTTTGGCTGTGATTGGAATTGTGTTACGTCGTCATGTAGGGAAAGGTTAATACCGAGATTTACATAGTATTGTGTGAAGAGACCGTGTCACGTAATAAACTAACGTGTGTTGGCTTCACATAGATCCGTATAACAGAGCAAGACTTGAGCGAAGGCTCCCGTCTATAAATAGCGAGATTTTTGGCATAATAAGTTAGTTTCAATCTTCAGCACTCAAAGGAGCCGTCCAGCTGCCAACAGAACGACCAAGCCAAGTCAGCCATGCCGAAACAACAAGCAAAACGACAGTCGCCGAGATAATAACACATTTTATACACCATCGACTGTTCTGTTTATTGCCTATATTTTGAATAACTTTGCTTTCCCTACCACCCTACCTCCAACCTATCTCCACTGGCTTACACTAGTTTTAACCAACCGACAATAATAACATCGACGAATTCGGAGGTGTTACGTGTCTTAGTGGTGATTACACTGGAGTGTTTAATTCCCACTTTCGCTCGATATCAGCAACATCGACGAATTTGGACGTGTTGCGCCTCTGCAATAGTTCCTTGCAATAGAGTCCTCAGTAAGTCAATGGGGCACGGAGGAACAACAAGATCAGGTTCCAACGTGCGGTCTCACATTAAATACCTGGCGCCCGAGGATACATATTTATGAATGCTATTATATTCTGTAATAATTAAGATACTTGTTTGCGCTATCTGTGACAGTCGCTAAGGTTCCCTATTAGAAGTGTCGCGAATGAGAGCCTGTCACACTACTAATAGGCGATTTTTCTTTTATCTCGGGAATTAATTTCTCTGTAATTGTTCGAATATTATAGACTGATCGAGTAACTTCGACGGTTGTCGTCACTAAAGCACCACGTTGATAATTTTTGAGTTTTTTTTGTTGATTTTTGCACCACAAATGGCCAAATAACAATTTTTCCATTAAAATCAGATTTTCGATAAGGACCTTAGAAATAATTTTTGCAAGATCGACTTCCTCGTCGAGAGAAACATAAAAGTTAGTTTTCACTTTTGTAAAACCATTTATCGTCCACATGAATGTACTCCAACATTTCTTTAAATATATTGAATGAGATGGACAGCATACTGAGAACATGGTTTAACCTACACTTGTTGTTATCATTTTGCAAGGAAGGTATTGGAATCTTGTTTTATAACTCCTTCTTTTAAGACGCGCTCATAGTTCCTACAGATTTGGCAACTTTGGTAGACAGATCACGATGTATTGATCTTTGTGATAGTGGAATTTTGCACACTGTATTAAGGATGGATTCCCGATTTTTACGTTTTCTTCCTCAATCGTTCCTTTTTTTTCTTTGATTCCACAGTAGCTACTGAAGATTCAAAATCATAACATGTTTCTGCTCTACTCCAAATACTATGAATGGTTTTTGAGAAAACGTGAAAATCCGCACTAATGGCTAAATGGCACCATATTCTAGTTTACCATTGTGGAACGATTTGAGCAAAGATTGTAGAACTCCTTGTCGCTGGCCGCTATTCAAATTTGGTTTGTTCACTTTTTGAGTACTTTTTGCCACGACGATCGTAATAATTAACCTTAAACAAATTGTCAGCGGGTAGAAACCAAATTAACAATTCTTACAAAATTTTACTTGTTCACTTCCAAAACTATTTTAACAATTTGTCTATTTTGACAGATGTCATTTTTAACTGCCATTAGCTATTAGATTCACTTTTTCTATACTTAATTTAAATAAATAACTACTGATTTAAATAAATCAGTAGTTATTTATATAGTAGTATAGTAGTTTTCTATACTTAATTTGAATAAATAACTTTTAGTTCCATTATTTCAATAATCCATTAAAAAAACTACAATCGGACACTTTTGGAACGGAAGGAGTAAAAATTTCCGTCTTAAAATAGTATTATCGTAAATACATTATTTAGTTTATATTTATTTTTATCTATTTCAAAACATACGAGGATTGTTCGGTAACGACGTGACCTAACAAAGAAAGCTTAAGTTTTTTGGCCCGCTCAACACACTTATTCCAACGTTATTCGAAATTAGCAATGCCTTCATTGCCAACGATATTCCAAATTAGCAATGCATTCCAAATTAGCAATGCCGTCATTATAGGTAGATGAATTCAAGTCCTCAAAATAGCTACTTAGAGCAGCGATGACCTTACAGCAGCGATGACCTCTTTCCGCCGAGCCATTTTTTCAGATTTGGAAACAGATGATAATCGGTGGGAGCCAAATCTGGGGAATAGGGTGAATGAGGCACTAATTCAAATCCCAGTTCATT
>WYDF02318852.1:0-14544 GCA_009867245.2 Adranes taylori
GTTTCAGAAGATATTTTTAATCCAAATTAATGCAACTTTAAGAATAAACCATGCGCTAAATAAAAACACTTAGATTAGATTATTAGGTTTTAGTGTAATAGATAGAAAATGTATCAGTTTAAAGTAAACTTTACAATTTATACACGTATCTTTCATACAACAGGCATGTCAAATCTTCATTTCCGTACTGAATTTCCACTTCTTATTTCCTCAATATTTATATATTTTCCCAAGTCCGCCGGTAGTTCAACAGATCCGGTTACGTATTCGGTTTTAATATATTTCATTCGTATATTTCTACCATTATCGTTTCTGCTTGTTCCGCCATCACATCATAGGGCTTAATATGTAATTATTAAATGAATAAAAAGTAGTTTAAATCATTGTTGGACTCATGATTATGTCTTTTTTAAAATAATGAAAATTCTTAGATAAAGCTGAGAATTTTACATTTTTTCTTTGCTGATATTGCAATAAAAGAATCCAGCAGTTAAATATCGTACATAAGCAATCAAAACGTATGTCTCCCAGCAAGATACGATGTAACATCAGCGAACCCATTCACTTATGAAAATGTACAATAAACATATACAAGTGTATCTTGCGAGCAACCCGCAATTTAAAACGATTAAATTGATGGTCATTTTACAATTTAATCGCCATTCAGTGACTTTCATTCATAATTACTGATTGGATATGCTAAAATACTATGTTTCGAAGAACATACATTCATACTTCAATAATACTAGCCTATTCGTCATCTCGTAAAGTTTATCTATCCTTATGTGTATAATTAAGTATCTTATATAGATTTCTAAGTATATGTTATTTTAAAGAAAATTTCCAATCAATTTTTAAAATTGATACAGGCTGATTCACCATCGAACCATCGGTGTTTTATAGCGGGACAAACATCCTAAATCCTTCGGCAAAAATCCTCTGGGGCATCATGAATTAGTAATAGATAAGGGGAAGACTCTGCCAGACGTACGTAGACCAGAGTCCGATTAACAATTTTGCGTCTTGACAAATACAACCATTATTACCTACAACAGACATACAAAACTCTCCTGAAAATCAACCCAGTATAAGTTATACAACACAACCAGAAAGAGAAAATATTCAATACGTGAACAAGAACCTTACAACTATGAACTGTTTGTCCGGCATTAATTCGTTTATCGCAACTTATCGTCCACCCCTTGTAAATATCGTTTTTGTTTAGTTCATAGATGCGCCGACTAGTTTTGTGTATGTGTAGTTTCGGGGTACATTGATATGCGGAAGCATTTTCTGTGAGCTAACGCGAATGAGAAAAAGAGAAGAGCCTTGAAATAACTGTTCGCCTATTCGGACAATATAAGAATTCAGCGGGCATAAAAATAATTCGTATGCCATAGCGCGAAGCAATCGTTATAGTTTCAAATTACCCGCTATCGTGTATGATAGACCGCTAACATGCTAATAATTAAATCGTTATCGTGCCCGAACGGGTGTGCAAGAAGAAACCCAGCCTACACCCGTTTCCATAGTCTAATCAGAAAAGTGAATGAAGACAATACCCGTCTCGTTAAGGTAAGTCGCATTCCTTTTTTTTTTTTATTTTGCACTATTAGCGGTTTATTGTGTCGTTGTTTGTTTGAAATTAGCTTGAGAATTGTTGCTAATTTAATTGCGTTAGATACAGTCCATTTGTCGTTAACACTCACAACTTAATACAGAACCAAAAAAAGAAATACAAATGTCTGAAGTAGCAATAGAAATATTTTCAAATCAATTCTAGATTAGTGTTGTCTGTAACAACCCCAAAACCCTAAAACAAATTAAGGTAGGCAATCAAATTACATAGGGCCATTTGCGTTCCTTCTTAGTGTTATCAAATGGTAATACTGAGCGCGCGCTATATTTACTATCCAATTATATCGAGTGATTTTATTTTGATATCAAATAAATATACAAGGTATCTGATTTACTATCAACTCCTTTATATTGAGGATTCCTACTTTAATATCAAATCCTTTATATTGAGGATTCCTGCTTTAATATCAAATCAATTATATTGAGGGTTATCTCTAGTATCAACAATATGGAACGACATGCAAACTAAATGGAACGACATTTCAATTTGAAAATGAATGTAAGTGGACTAATATCATTTGAAAATACAAGATACAATGTGATGCGATTCAAATTGACAGGAGTAGTTAGATAGAAAGTCAATAATCTGCAAACCGCTGATAAGCGAAATTACTCGTATAAGCGATCGTTATAGGAATCCTTCCAGTAAAGTTGGAGACCCGGCTTTTTTACTATTCCCACTTGTAACTCGCTGTGTGTGCTTGCCCATCGACCTTCTGGTTGTCATTTTTTTTTTCTTCTGAGCAAAAATGTCATCTGAAATAAAGTTGTTATTGTTGCCATGGCAATTAAAAAGGAATTAATACGGTGCATCCAATTGTCTATTAAGAGAATTTAAATGGGAATATCCTAAAACTTACTGCAATATGTTGAGAATGGGCGATACCCAGTTTGACGCATTATTGCGTATGGTTGAGCCTTTGATCATGCAATTGGAAATATGAAATGTAACAAAGCTGGAAGTAACACTTAGATATCTGGCAATAGATGATTGTTTAATTAATCTGGCATACATGTTTCAAGTTCCTGAATCTACTACATCTTCGATTTTACCTGAAGTGCTAACTGCAATTAAACACGTCTTAAATGAGGGGATCTTATGGAGGGAAGTAAATTTAAACGTAGAAATATAGGTTAAGAACTTATTTTCACATGAATAAAAAGTTAGTAATCAAGTTATAAGTTACTCAGTTACTTGGCTAAGAATAGCTACTTGGAATGTATATGGCATGCTAAATAAAAAACATGACCTTGAAGTCTTCTTCTTAAATCCGCAGTACCACCCCCCTTGGCAATCAAGCCAAGGGTGTGGTACTGCGGTTATTATTAGAGATTCAATTAATCATCTTGAAATTGTACCATGGTGCCTATGAACTAATGAACTAAATGCTAAATATCTTGGGATGACCCTGGATGTTAAATTACGATGGAAGGTACACGTACGAAAGAAAAGAGCTGAGCTTTCACTCAAATACAGACAACTTTATTGGCTCCTTGGTAGAAACTCCAAGCTGTCAATATCTAACAAATTGGTAATCTATAACCAAGTTCTGAAACCCGTATGGTTATATGGCATCCAACTCTGGGATTGTGTGAGTGATAGTAATATCAAAATTATTCAAACATTCCAAAATAAGGTGTATTATCAATGCACCAAGTATATCCGAAATTCTGTCCATCGTGATATTCAGATATCTACAGTCAAAGAAGAGACTAAAAGGTATGCTAGTAAACCTTCACATTAACGCAGAAGCTCTTCTGCTGCTGGACAACCATCACGACGTCCGAAGATTGAAGGCAACCAAACCAACTGATCTTGTGTAGTGTGTTATGTGTGAAAGCAGAGCACAGTACGCGAGTGAAATGAACATTCCAGAAAAACTAGATGACGTCACATGATATATGATCTATTTAGTTGTTTCTGCCTCAAGAATGACATTTTGAAATGTGTTATCAAAACTAAAACTTGCAGAAGATGGTTTTAAAGAAGGAATACCAGAAATTTGTTCTTTCAAACAAACCAGCTTATGATAGGTAATGCAGTTCTGAATTTGTTGCTGTAATCATATGGCATGTTAGTTTGGTAAGCTATGAAGCTCGACAGCAACATATTTAACAAAAAGATCATACTGCTTGAATTGCTTCTTCGACTTCTGTTTAGACGATTCCTTTTAAACTTTTTAGTTTGCTTTGGCAGTGGCTGTATTTCTTTCCGAACGTTATTAGTGGGTAAACTCTTCAGTAGAGTAGGACTCCCCCAATTCCTTTTCATTTATAGATACACCAACAGAAACAAATTGAAATTAGTTAATCAACTTTGTGTAATCCATTTATCTATTTTTATTTATTTTTTTGTAGGTGCGTTGGCAAAATAAATAAGCTAGTTGAATAAGTTATAAGCAATTAAGGTTTAATCTATTGCTTTAAATATTTCAATTACGCGTTATAGTAACTGCCATATTTTTCGTTATCGATTTTCAAATGTACATTTTGGTAGTAATAAAACCATTCGTACAAAACGGTTTAGTGATGCCACACAAACATGACAAAATCTTCTTTCTAGCATGAGAAAGCAAGCAACATTGAGTGTATCCGCATTTGAATGGACAATAAACCGCCCGCTTGTATTAAACCAATAACTCAAGTTAGGTCTGGTACTAACATCCGATTTGTATTGACGAATATGGTCACTAAAGAATCCGCATAAACCACTCTCGTTCAAACCTTCTTCGCAATTAACTTGGTTTTCGCTCCATAAGAAGTTTGGACGTTTGTCAATTGAAAGTTTACAATTACACCTGCTCATCTTTGCTCTAATTGAATTACCAGAGCCAAAGCGTAATTTTTCCTCGCACTGTAACCTGCGCTCCAGTTCACTCTACAAGAAACTAGCTTAGTCTCCAGGGCTCTGCCGACAAGAAATTCACAAGAAATTGCCGACAACAACAATTTGTTATTCTCAGCCAGTCAAATGCAATTAAATCAAATATTTTATAGTGTCAATTTGTTATTTTATAATTATTCCTAGTTAAAATTAATAGTAAACTCGCGTTATTAAAATTCAGCACAGTGTTACAAAATAACAGCCCTATTCACGTTTCGCGAAATATCTAACGAACCCAAAACACCATCAGTAAATTGTATAATCCACTGCTGCTACATAAACACATTGATCCAGTCTGCTCCAGTGCCCAAGACGGAAAGAAGTTGAAAATGAATGGAAAGAGGATGAAAATAACGTGTTTAGACACTATAATTTTCCAAGATGTGGAGGAGCGTTGGACGGGAAGCAAGTCGTCATTAAACGACCTCCAAACTCTGGTTCAGAGTTTTATAATTACAAAAGAACTTACAGTATTATACTGTTCGCGTTGGTTGATGCTGATTATCAGTTTTTGCACATCGATGTTGGGGCTAACGGACGACCAAGCGACATTGCAATATACAAAAATAGCATATTGAACATTGCCATGGAAAAGAATACTCTTGGGCTGGGCCAAGATACTGTATATATCGGAGACGAGGCGTTTTCTCTAAGATCAAACTTAATGCAGCCTTATAGTTCAACTGGCCTGTCTGATATTGAGAAAATATTTTATCATCGGTTATCCTATGCTCGAAGAGTTGTTGAGAATGCCTTCGTCAGTGGAGATTTAGGTTTTAGGACCATTGATGAACTTATCTGGGCTGCACGTAGTCTTCATATCTACCTACACTAGACAAAACTCAAATTATACATTTGGTAATGCAGTTGATTGAGAAAATTACAACACTGGAGAGATTATACCTGGACAATGGAGGGATAATGTGACAAATTTCCTGTCCGTTCAAAAACAGGGTAGCAGTAACTACAAACGCACTGCCGAAGATGTATGAAAGTCGTTCGTCGAATACTTTACAAAAGAAAATCCTTTGCCATGGCAGTGGCAGAAAGCAGGAATATTGGGAAACATTGGTTCTAATGAAATTGATTCTGAATAATAATCTATACCGATACCTAATAATTTTGTAGACATTAATAACACAAAATAAATGAATATACTTATTAAATTTGGTTTGCTGATTTGTTGTTTCTTGTCGACAGAAATTCCCGTCAAAAGTGGGCAAAATTGATCCACACAAGTTTGGGCAAATATATGTCATTAGGGGATGTGACACTTTTTTCTATTTTATTAAATTCTTGTCTGTACACGTCCTTTATTGTTTCTAGTTTTGGCTTGAGCTGATTCCTATCCACAAGTCCTTTTTCTTCAAGTCGTTTGTACAGTTCTTCGAATCAGATTCATTTAATTTTATATTCAAGTAATCATTATATTTCAAGTTCATAAAAGTGGGTACTGTTCGTAAATTAATACCAAATCTATAATACATGTTGCGTTCCACTTTTTCTGTTCAAAAAATAAACGAACAGAAAAAATGTGACTTTTGACAACCAAATGACAACTAGCGAGCGAGTGTACAACTGTGTGAGATTTTCCCTGCGAGCGCTAGTTCCACCAAGCTCACTAGCTGGCTAGTTTACAATCCAGCGAGTAACTAGTAAACTCGCCCCATGTAATTCACGCTTAATCGGACTCTAGTCTTCGAATGTTTGGCAGGGACTTCCCTTACCTACTAGTAGCACATCAAAGTTATATTTTCTCTAATGGAATATACTATATATGATCACATAAATACAAAAAATATTTATTTCTGTCAGAAGTTCTGCGTGTGTCCATCTCTAATTCACGGGTCTGCGAGTCTAAGGGGATGATCACAGATTCTTCTGCCGGTTAATTTGGGAACACTAAAATACTACTCATTGGTTCGGTTTGAAATGTTTCGGTCGTAAACTGATTACATCGGTGGACCAATTTTGAAAAATGCCAGTTTTAAAACATGAGTTCAATAAATCACAAATCTAAATATCTTTGACATTTAGTTGAGAATGACCGCCGATGCACTTTGAACTTTTTATTATTTTAAAGAATGAATGTGTATTTCTGTAAAGGTTACGGGTAATGCCATGGTAACGAATCAACAAAATTTTTATATAAATGTGCAGATTTACATAAATTATAGACATTACTAGAGCATAGATAAACTGCGATCTTTCGGATTAAGTTGATTGTAATCTATACTAAATTAATGATGGGTATGCTATTACTGTATTTGGCAAGAGTTAAATATTTTAGTATAATATAATATAGTGTGCTAAAGTTTACGGTTTGTGTTCAAATTAAAAAATAATTAAATATAAAGAACAATAAAATAAAATAAAATAGTATTTAATAAATAGAAATGAAATAAAGTAAACAAAACCAAACATTGCTCAAGCTTGACGAATGATTTATGACAGGCAGTACCTTATTCCGTATTTGCACCTGTTTTATATTTCTATAGAGCAGTTACTTTTATTCCTAATTTATCGAGTTCCAAACTTATAAATACAACATAATTTCTTTCAATATTTAGCCAATAGCATTTTTGGACCAATCGCATTTTTGGAGTGCCTGATCTACTTAATTGAGTTGAGTTACTTTTAAAAAATTTTTATAAGTTTACATTCTACTTCATTATTGTACATCTACTGCATTCTAAAATAAGTAGAAAATAGAAAATCACAAGCCAATCGCAAGCCAATCGCAACGAGGATGTGACCAAGAAAAGAAGATTCGTTGCTTTAAAGAATCGGACAAGCGGGTTGATGAAATTGTCTACATAAGTATGGTGTATGGAGTAAAAGTATGGGCGTTGATAAAGACAATACTGTTGTATTGGAGTTGATGGATGATTACGGTGCAGAACTTACCACAAAAGAGCTTGTTGAGTTAAAATAAGCAAGGAGAGACCATACAGGAGAAACATTCATTAAGGGAAGAGAAAGTTATGGAAGAGGTTACTATTTTTAGTTCTAGGCTAAAACAGATATGTAGTACTAGGGCCATTAATCTGTCCAATGACAATACTATGCCGTAGTACTGTCGTTAGAAAAGCCTGCTTCAAAGAAAAAAAACAAATAGCCGTAGACCGATGTCTTCTGCCCCAAATAGACAAATCGAGAGATGTGCCAGGAATAACAGAAAGCTTGGGTAAGAGACACCCAATTTCTCAATAAAAAGAAGATGTACTGCCTAATACCTACTTCGAAAAACAGAGACTCATCGAAATACAAGGACATAAATAAAACAGTAACGAAAGCTATTAGAAGGGACAAAAGATCCTATAACACCCAAATGATCAAGAAAGCCGTAGAAAATAACTGTATTATTACAGTTCTGCGCTCCGATATATCCAAAGGGAAGACGATAATTCATAAGATCACCAATGAGAGATTACTGTAGAGAAGAACGAGATCACGGAGTTTATCCAGAACTTCTACCAAAGACTATACAATCAGTCAATTCCACCCCCAGACCAGCCGTAGAAATGAAAACAGAGAGTCCAGAATGTGGGATCCGAAGAGTTAAAAGCGATTGACGAAGCAGAACTGAGAGCAGCGATGAACCAGCTCAGAAACTGCAAAGCGCCAGGGTAAGATTGGATCACGAGCGAAATGCTTAAAAGTGGTGGGTTGACACTAGAAGATGCAATTCTGAACATTGCCTTCAGAAAGGTGAAATCCCGGACGCGTGACAAAACGCCGAGGTCATCATGCTCTTCAAGAAAGGCGACCGTGCGAACATGTAGAACTACTATCTATGTTCTACCAGCTATTGACCAAAATTGTAACCAACCGGCTTACCCAGAAATTCGACTTTTACCAGCCAGTGGAACAAGCTGGAATTAGGAAAGGATTCAGCGGGACTGATCACATACAAACACTGCGTACATTTGTGGACTATCAAAAATCCTTTGACTCAATAGGAATTTGGGCGGTGCGTGAAGCTATGCATAAGGCATCGATTTCAGGTATTCAAAAATGAATAAAAACATCTGCGCACACGCTACGTTACGAGTCACGTTTATAGCATAAAATTTACTTAACCCAATGATGCCGTATTTAAATACCCATATTTAAATCTCACATTAAAATCAACTGACTGAGAAATCACATTCAAATCCCCTAATAGAGCAATAGTAACACAGTAGTCAAGAACATAGTAACACATACAAAATCATATAAAATCAACCCACAAATATTTTATCCTGAAAATGTGCATGTCTAATATTTAATGTATGATCTCAGGAATATTGTTACCCTAGGATGATTGTACACCTCAAAATATTTTTTTTAATGAAAAGCAACTCAACACTTATTACACTACCACACCTTTTACCTCTATTGAATCACACAGGGAATATGCATTGGGAAGTGGTCAATGGGAAGGTTTTTCCCTGCAATCTTATAAGGATGGTGCTGGATGTCGTCCTAGAACCGAATAATATGGCAACTGTACAGACTCCAGAGCAGCTAGTGCGCAATATTTATCCTGAAATTAGAATAATTAGTTGTTTTCTTCAGATGTCTAGAAGATAGAAATATATTTTGCTATAGACCTTCACTGTGTGCCGCATGATGGGAAACAGAGCTATCACCTGATCTTAAAGTTCAACCCCTCCTATTCACTTCTGATATTAAACGGCACACTTGGGCTTTCTCTCTTGGTTCTTGGTCCCTTTTTCTCTTCAGCTTCCATGTTGCTGTGATGTCAGCTGATTTGTGTCTAGTTGAGAGGAAAATACATCCTTGTTATCGTTTGTTACTGGTTTAATTGATCTTAATCAAAGCAGGATCGTAATTTGTTATTTTATTACTATACTGCCTTTTATATTTTTATTTTGTTTGTAACATAATTTGCTCTTGCATGATAATTCAGGGTTGGGTTAGGAATTTGTTTGTTCTAGTTTTAATAATAAAGTACTCAGTTTCTTATATGATAAACACACAAAGGCAATAACAAGTTTAAATAGTTTGGTTTATTGTTCTAGTACTTATAACTGCAAACTATAACTCGAAGCACGATTTTAAATGACTGACAATAATGTTGATTCTAAATATAATTCAAAATTTGTTAGGCTGATCCAGTTATCTTCTTCTATTTCAAAATGAAGCAAATAAAGAGTGATGAAATAAATATGATTTTCATATTTTATGGCATTATTTCTCTTCAGCTATGAGTACGGTTCTGGAACGATACTTCTCTACTGTACCAACGGCGTTGAAGTTGACTGTATTAAATAAATGATAAAGATCGAATCGACCATTGGTAGATGTAGAACTTTATCGATGCGCTGTGGGCGTAGGATTTTCGTAGATATGCGCGCAGGTGTAGAAATTCATTGAAACGTTATGATAATAGGCTTTTTGTTGATGGATAATGATATTGTGGATATTGATTAATAATCTGCGTTGTCGGAATGAATTTGACCTCTGCCTAACTACTTAAACTGGCGTCGGTGATGACCTTGTATTCTCGAATGGTCGGGGCTTTCTAGGTAACTGCTTCTTCTTGTGTAACTCTCCATATCTTGCATCGATCTCAAGGATAATGGGAAAATATTATAAGAATAAGAGTAGAAGAAAGTGATAATTATTTGGGATTCGAAAGATTCAGCAGAAGATATGTTGTCTGTTACTTAACCTTTATGTTTTTCGTAGAAGTTGCCTTTTAAATTGTAGAATTTCATTTATACTTATTTTATTTTCGTAGATTTAATATGTGTTTGAATATTTGAAATTTTACTATACCACTTTAAGATCAGATCAATAGTGGCTGCGATTTCTCGCTGACCAAAAGGAATTCACTAGGTCTTATTTCAGAATTAAAGCTTTGGACTAGCGCGATTGGGTTCTTGCAGCCATCGAAAGACAACAACTCGAAAATTACGTCTTTGGATCACTGGCACCTGATGGCTCCTTTTATGCGAATTTTTTGGGAAGGAAGCTGCACCTGATGGATCCGTTGAGCTGTGGCGTGTTGCCTAAGCCGATGGCTTTCGACGGCGTCTGCCGAAAAAAAGGCGGAGTTTGACAGAAGCCTATGCTACATTTTTTTTAGGAAGGTTATACTTTCGGCCAATCAAAAGTTTCTTCCTGATACGTTAAGAAAATTAAGAATCAAAGTTGCTTATTTAGTCGACGGTTATACAGTGAAAATGCAAGTAGTGGTGATTTATAAGAGGTGGTGGGTCACACCAACGGTGGAAATAGTAACTTGAGGCGGTCAAAATATTAAAGTATCGTTAGAAAACGCATCCGTCAAAAATACGTTAAACTAATATCCAATCAGATTTGTTGAAAGCCAAAAGGGTAAAAAGCTTACCCGTCATTCAGAAAAAGTGGTGGGTGAAATACTTGATAATTTTCGTCGAAGCAAATACTCGCCGACAAAGGGAACTGTTATTTTAAAATGATAAAAAACAGAAAAGTCCTTGCGCATATCGGAGACGTAAGATATTCTCGTATACTATACATCAATGAGTGCCGCTCTCGTTTTACGACTGGCGGCTTTACACAAAGCTTAGACAGTTGATATGGCGACTGCTTATGTGTACACTTACTTGTTCGGCGAAATCTGTTTGATCTTTACTTGTGTATACGTTGTCGGAACCTGTGACGTTCTTGGCTGTTTCTTGCTGGTTTTTATTTTAACGTATTACGATTATATATTGTATAATTTATATTTTGTTTCTTGATTTAACTAATTTATTATGATTAGTTGATTGATGAGGTTGTATATTAGATTATATTTAATTGCATATTACATATCTTTGATGAATTACATTAGTCAATTTAAATAAATTGTTAGAGGATTTCTCATTTAATTTATGATGGATAAAGGAATTGCTTATTGCGATTATTAATTAATTGAATTAATGAGAATCTGATGTCACCTTCCAATTCACTCACAAAATATTGTACCATATTTCATGCTCTCCTCTTTATAGTTCACACTTACAAATGTCATGAGGCATGTATTTTCTCTTATAATGCAAAATTACATTTGTTTGTCTCTCATTTAGTCTTCTAAATAAATCTGAGGTGGAATATTAATTATCAATATGGATGATGCGACCTCGTTCCAGCAATGGTACAGGTATGTTGTTCACTAACATTAGTGATAGTAGATCTGTTACATCATCACTTTCATAAATTTTTAAATACAAAGAGCAGCCTGAACTAGATTAACAAATTTTGTAAAATTTGGTACCAAATCTGAGGTGTTTGAAATGAAAGACGGCCTCTGAGTTTTATCAGACTTACATCGAGAGCAATGTTCTGAGAAGGGATATATAGTTCAGAAAATGTTTTAGGTAAATGTTATATTATGGACCTAATATTTTTTTTAGGTTACCTTCTTCATCTTCATTGTTGTAATTAGTGAAATGCATGAAACTGGAGGTTAGTCTGAATCTGTCTCTACTCTTTATTTCACTATCACTGAAACTTCCTTAAGACTCAGATTCATTGTCAGAAAAATCATCATTAACGCTCTCTAAAACAATATTTATGAGCTATATCAAACCTCAAACTCTTTTTGCCGCCATGACGGCTACTGAGATCAGCAGAGAAAAACGTAATTATTATTTTCCTGCTGCAATGGAGTACTTCAGGTCAGACTAGGGGATAAAATTTAATGTGAACGACACTTAATGTGAACATACAACAAAATTTATTGTGAACATATTAACGACATCTATGAGTTAACAACAGAACTACATATATTTATTCAGACCACTGTAGGATTGCGACTCATGCGATGTATATGGCAAAAAATCAATGGACGCCATGTGTTTCGTATGGGTTAATTTAGATAAAACGATTTAGAAAATTATTCACTATCCGAAATTATTGTCGTACCGATCATTAATTTGTTATTATTAATATTTTTCTGGAAATATATCATTTATGCATATACACATGTATGTTTTATATTCCAGCTAAGTAAAATTATATTAAGTAAAATTATAAAAGTTGTGGAGATGTCAAATAAGAAACATCTCCACATATCAAGTGAAGCGACGTGCATAAAATTCTTATGGTTCATATTAGTATACATTAGTTATTTATCAGCAAATCAAAGTTTGAGGTTAAATTTGATCTCAGCTAAGAGATAATGCTTCTCTTCCGAATAATGCTTCTCTTCCTTGATGCAATTATTCTTCCTGTTTTAAGCGCTTTTCTAATTCTAAAGTAGCATATGAATACCGCGTTATCTTTATCTCTTCGATGTTTATGTTCATGGGCATTAATGTAACACTGTCAAGAGCCTAATGGAACTTAATATTTCTCTATATCATGATCAATAATTTTGATCTAACACGCTGAAAGCATGTTACGATCACATTTCGAATGAGGAACCTTTACAACATTTTTATTACTCATTACGCATTGTACTTTATAAATAGTCTAAGTCTAGGGTAACCGTTCATATAAGTATATGTTTGTATTTTGGCGTCAAAAAGGGTGATAGTCTGGCAGTCGTATAATTATGACTTTAGAATACGGAACTTACACAAATAAACAATCCCCCACAATATTGTTATCGAGGAAAAATGTACTCATTTTTATTTGATTCTACTATAAATAACTTATGTACTTTCAATGACTTTATCCTAAGTATGCAAATTAAATGCTTTAAAGTAGAGTTATTAGTTTAAAATGTAACTGCTTAAGCATTATAGTAAATATTCTTATATCTAATTATAGACGCGACCTATATCGTCGCGCATTTGATTAACGGAAAAAATGTCGTAAAGGGGTTAAGCAGAACAAACTACCCAGATGCTTTGCATTAGTTTAACTAAAAGTAGGACAAGATTGTAACAAAGTTCTTTTGTTATGTAAATAATTAAATCAATAAATAATTATAACACTGTTCTGTAATAGCTTAACATATGAGTAAGCTATATATAACTAAGAAAAGGGGAAAATATAGAAACGACGTAAATGATATTATTATACGTCGTCACTGCTCTGAATAAGTTTTCATGCGATGAACGCTACGCTGTTGACCGTGGTCGCTGCTCGTCGACTATCTACGTGTGTGTGAGTGTATGTGGCGTCTGCGTGGCGTAAATGACGGTATACGCTGTGTGTTGAGCGAATGCATGGAGCGCCGCCGGTCTGAAAAATGGTGTATGATGGCCTTCACACAGAGACTGACTATACGGGTGAATTTTGGGATTTAAATAGCGAGAATTAAACAAAATATTTTAGTATCCGATTTATTTTCAAATAATTAAATCAAAATTTTGTAAATACGACAACAACAGAGAGCAATAAAGCAGAGCAGCGACGCGGGTTAAAACGTATGTTATGTAAGTGACGTTGTGTAGCATATATTGTTTAGTATATTGCCTCTTTTTTTATGAATAGCTACACTTCTTTCCGCTACCTGTTTCCCATGCACAAGAAACGTCGACGGGCTCCGTGGCGTTACATCGCAATTCCTTTACACAGCGCCTGATACGAGTGTATACTTGTTGCTTATGTCAGCGTTGAGCGCAGGCAACGTAGACGGGTTCCGAGGCGTTGTATAAGTGTTCAGCTTTGGTGTCTGTTAGAATTAGTCACCTGTCAACACCAAAGTTGATAAAGTTCCTTGCCCTATAACTAGAGTGTATAGGTGTGGTTTATATCAGTGTTGTGCACGGACAACGGGCTTCAGGACGTTGTTTAGGCACTCAGCTTGGTGTACGCTAGGGCTTGGTGTCACCCGACAAGACCAACGTATTACGGGGTGTTGCGAAAGTTCCTTACATCCTTTCACTAGAGTGATTGGATTTGCTTATATCAGTGTTGGACACTGTAGCGTACTAGCAAATACTAGCAACTGAGAATCAGTAACATCAACGTAGTCAGGTGTGTTACGCAGCATTAGTGATTTATAAAACTTATACCGTACCCACCGTCTGCACGAAATTATTCGAATCTACCCGTCCCGTGTTAGTGAATTGATTATTAATTGGTGCTTTTTCTTT
>WYDF02318862.1:0-14544 GCA_009867245.2 Adranes taylori
TACTCCTCGTCGTCGTAGTTCGCTGGAACATACGGATTTGCTTGCGGGAGTGGGTGTGGGAAGTGCGCGTGAGGTCTTCCTGAAGAAGGAGTTCATTGCATATATATTATATTATACTGCATTAAGAACCAGATCAATTATACATATAATGATTAATCATCCGATTTTAACCAAAAAAATAAATAAAACCAATGAAAAATTAACGTTCTCCTTTGAACCAGTCGAACCACAACCGCCTTCATCCCTTTTGATAACATGAAGAGCTGATACTTCGATTACTTCAAAACAATATATCTGTTTGCAGATGAGCTGCGCTCCATAATCACCTTTTTTGATGTGAAACTGTTGAGCGGATTGTTTAAATAGAACCACTTTTACGACACCACGCTAATCCTTATCTACTATACCATCACCAATATCAATAGAATGTTTAACAGCCCAACCCGATCGTGATGCAATCCTATCATGACAGCCTGCTGGAAATTGAATCTTGATACCAGTATACACTATTTCTTTCCCATGACTCGAAACAATATAAATGTAAGCGCATGGACATGCTTTTGATGGGTGCATAAGCACCTTTTATAACTTTAATGAATCGTAGACGCTTAAGCAAAGTATTGTTGTTATCAGACATTTTCTTTAAATACACCAAAATTACGAAACAATAGAAAATTAATGCCTTACGGGGTTCCCACTCGCAAGCAAATATACGAGTATATATGTGGCAGTTATAAATACGTGAAAGAGAAATACGCAAACCAGATAAACGGGATGATAGCTGAGTAGATGGAGATTGCACGAAATTTCAAGGTTGTATCGCAAAACTTAAAATATGAATTTGTATGTACATTGTTGAAACACGAAGAGACTAACAAACAGTAGAGAGTAGTGACTTTATTCTAGATAGTTAAATGAGCATGTACGAATAAACATTGATGAAGAAGTACGAAGAAACTATCTAATAGCAACCAGACAGCGTCGATTCGAGGTTATTCCTTTATAGATGTGTTCATAGGTTGTCGACATTCCGAGTGTATGAAAACAAATTGAAATATGTCAGTATAGCAAACATTCCAAATATAACCCATAAAGGCCTTGAAATTTAGATATATGTGAACCACTAACCAGGGATCAGCAAAACCACTGACTTAGCATCAGGTAACCTTTGTATACTCATCCCGTTTGAATACGCTAAATCATCATGCAAAGTTGACAGTCTATGTAGCGTGCAAAAGTAGCCATGTTTGTAGGTACCTTCAACATGATATTACTACGTTTGAATTGAGCTTAAGGTGTTTATAAACTCCATTCACACAACCGAAGAAGAGATACAAGTTACCGTTTTAAGTCATGGTTTACCCCATGGTTCTGGAAATCATTACTTTCTTGTTCAAAAGCATGGTTTGGAAAATATGGTTTTATGGTTTGCAAATCAAGGTGCTATAGTTTTATCGTACAGGAACCCTAGTTTTATGCTTTAGAAACCAAAGGTTTTATAATTTGGAAACAGTGGTTTTATGATTTTATGGTTTAGACCCATGGTTTTATGGTTTGTAAACTATGCTTTAATGATTTCATGGTTTCGAAAGCAAGGTTTTATAGTTTGGAAATTAAGGATTTATGGTTTGTCAGCTGTGGTTTTATGGTCTGGAAATCAAGGTGTAATGGTTTTATGGTACGGGAACCGTAGTTTATTGCTTTGAAAACCAGGGAATCTCAAGACAATTTAAAAAACCAGCATTGTAAAGCAAACAATAGTTAAACGCAATATCTCTGGAATATATATTAGAGAGATAGATATATCAATAACTAATTTCTCTTCACTGAACCACATATATAAGAAGAACACTATAGAAATAGCTTTAACTTGACAGTTACTTGGTATCACAAGACCCCATAGATCTTAGAGGGTCTTCAATTCGTTCCAATAATGTAACAACTCGCAAAATGTGTGAGTGAACAAAAGTAGGATAAATAAATAGTCACTAATATAGCATAAGATATATTTATTGTAATCTAGTTCTTTTAAAGCCATAATGTACAGAATTGTAATCATCTACAAATTTTCTTTTTCTTGAATTAAGTCTATATCTTTTCGGCTCGTCTTTTGTTATAACACGATGATCATTGGTTCTACATATATGCAATGTATTAACAACAATAGGTTCATCGTCTTTATTATCATTCAAAATCATTTCTCTGATAGTAGAGAAATTGTCGTTTTGAAGTTGCATAATTCAATTGTATTCCTTTGACTTTACACGCTATATATTCTTTATTATCTTTTGGAGAGAGAACTTTATACCCATAGTTCTTGGGCCCGCCCCTAACAAATTCAGTAATATAACTTTCAGGACCATATTCTTCTAGTTCGTTTGTCATATCTCCGATAGATTTTCCAATTTCTGGATCATATTCCCCATCTCGATATACATATATCACCGTATCCTTATCGTAGTACAATAATCGTTCTCCAAACAGCTCCAGATAAGAATACAGCTTAAGAATACGTGCCTGAGTAGTAACGTACGATTCGGTACGCACATTAACAGTAGGAAGAAGTACGAAAGTTTCATCTGTAAATTCGTAGCTGACTACTAGTGTTGTATCATTGACAGGAAGAATACTATTAACGTTTAATTCAGGACTGACAAGAAGTTGATGAGTTCTTGAGGTTGATTTACAATAGTGACTCTTGGTTGATTCTCTCTCTGACCTAGTTTTCCCCAGAACGAATTAATTGGCCACTTACCGAAAGTGTGTCATCTGGAGCAATTGGAAGACGGCTTTCTGCATTGAATGTATGTCAGGCAGATTCCTGATCACGTACTCGAATTGGGGTTCTTTGGTTAGAGTTGGTTCGGAAGAGAACTCCCTTACTGTGGAATTAGTGCTGTTGGATGATGGTGGGCGATCGGGAGTTCTTTTTTGGTTTTTTTTTTGGTGTTGGGGTTCTTGGTGGGTTTTTGTGGGTTTTGGGTCGTGGAGCATATTAAACGCATGTTGCCGCTGGCGCTTTGCCAGCCGAGGAAATGGTTTGTTTCTTTTTCACGCCTGGAGGGGGGAGGCTGCTTATGGTTCTTGTTGGTGGGCTCTTGAGAGCATTGCTTTTTGGAGCAGATCAGTCAGGAGGGCTTTTGTTTTATGCTACCCCAGGGGGCGCACGCCTTAGGTCGATGGGCATTTTCGGTGCCCCCCGACAAAATAGATTGTTGAGTATGGATGTTGAGCCTAAGGCTGATAAGAAAAAGAAAAAAAAACTGAATTTGGTTAGGGTAAAAGCGAAACAAAAAAATCAAGGGCGAGAGGTCCCTAGTCCACTTGCCGTTTAGGCTGAGTACTCTAACCGCACAAGCAGAAAGTCCCTACGAGCACCCCAGTGGCAGCTACCTTTTAGCAAGTCATCACCTGATATTTACATTTAAGGTAAACTCTTCACGGAACGTAACCGAAATACTTTTGAAAAATCTGATTGATACTCAGAAGTTGTGTGAGTTTTCCATAAGAATCTATGCAATTTTAACATTGTTCTATAGGAAATGCACTTTTTCTCACTTAAATACATGTAAATTGAAGGACAAAAGCGATAATGAACCAACGTTTTCAGGTTAGCTAGTCCATTGTTACTTAATCGACTACTTAATCGTATTCTATCCGCCGTGTTTTCATGAAGATATACATTTCCCATGAAACTGCATGGGATATTATATGTGCATCTGGAACATATTGGGATGTTTATAGAAAGCAATGAAACATTGTAGACTATTTCGACTCAACTGGAAATACGAGTTACAAGACGATGCGACTCAAGTCGATGAGGTTACTTAAAGAGAGAGAGAGAGAGGATAGAGAATGTCAATAGTCTGCGAGCCGCTAAAAAGAGAAATCCCTCGTGTCAGCCATCTTCATAGTTGAAATCCATCCAATACTAAACATTCTCTCGAATTGGAATCATCAATTCACAATTGAATAATAGACAAGACCGAGTTAGTATATGAGATGTCTAGAACTAACAAACACTTCAGTACCAAGAAGTTGTAAAAGTCGGTTCATTATCGCATGTGTGCTTCAATTAGCATGTATGTGTATGAGAAACGTCTATTTCTTATAAAATTGAAACAAATAGTCAATAGTCTGCGAAGCAGTAATCACAGAATTCCCACGTGTAAGCCATCTTCATAGTTGAAATCTTGCCAATACCAAAGAAATTCCAAAAAAGAGATAAAAGCGGTTGTGATTCGACTGGTTCAAAGGAGAACGTTAATTTTTCATTAGTGTTTTTTTTGCTAAAATCGGATAATTATTCATTATTTGTTCAAACACATTTACATCGTCAGGTTTTATTGTAAGTAAAGACTTAATTCCATTTTAAACTAGAATACTTTAAATTAGAAAAGCACAGACTACGCAATTAGACTGCACATGTTGCCTAACTGGAAGTGTACATGGAACGAAGTGAAAGCCCGCTAAGATCTAGGAGGCCTTGCGATACCAAGTAACTTTAAAACGCTACGTAGCCTTAATATTATCCGCAAGAAGCATTATATATAAAAAGAGTTTTTTTTATTAGCATCATACACGGTAGGATAAGTACTATGGTGCTTAGACTATGTGGTAATACCAAATGATATCTATCGCTACGTCATAAAGATGTCAACGGTGCAAAACAACAGGATTCTCTAAGAAAAACATGTTCTGATTATTAAAAATTACATTCAAATCAAATTATTTTAGTAAACTTCTTCAACATCAACTGTATGTATCACGTACTTATTTACATTAAAGTGCGTACCCACTTTTAGTTTCAAATAGATACCATGACAATAACATGATATATTGGTTAGAGGGGCAAATGGTACAAAGTTTCACCCTACGTCTAGGAGAGACACTGATTTTTTTGCATGATCCAGAGTTTTCACCATCTACCGTATGTAGCATATACTTCCATAAGATGTATGTTATATCCATATAAATACATGATTTAATTTGATTTGTTGTTTATTTAAATTTTTCAAACTATGATTTTTCAAACGGCTTCTGTATATTCTTGACGCTGATAGTTTTAATGCTGCCTTCTTGTATAAGAGAAGAACTATAGACACAAATAGTTAGCATAAAATGCAACCATCTTATCACCACTCCTTCCAGAAACGGTGTGCAATTACACAACTCCAGTGGTTTACTTCTAATGGCAACACTGGAAACAATGTTCCAATAATATTCTAAATTATATTATTAATATATTTCTCATATATCTTTTTTTTCTTTTTTCTACTTATTCTCCTACTTATTTCCGTACCTTGTTCTGCTTAGCTTCCCCTATGTTCCCTATTATTTTACTTCATTGGTTTTATTACAAATGAAGACTTAATTACACGTAAAAATCCAATGTATACTTACCTTTTAGTTCCAAATCAAGTAGTAAATAATTATATAAAACATTAAAAATTTAAATATTAAAAATTCAAATTTCGTACCAACTGGAAATGTGCTGTCAGCCGCCATACGACGATTCTACATGCGAAGAATCTTTTATAACAACATCAAACGCAATTATTGCCACAAGACCAGATAGCGCAATTTAAATGTGGTCGTTGGTAGTAATATAACCGACCCAGAAGACCGATCAATTTTTTTATAAGGAAAGATAGATTACATCCATAGCAAGTATAATAATATTACCTAAACAACAAGCGTCATCTCTCATTCTACTCTATCTCTTACTGTAAGCTACCATCCGTATTATCTATCTCTTACTACTGCCACGCCCGCACTATCTACGTCCACGCTATCCCATTCTGCTGGGAGACGGGCCTGGTGTGTTGAGTCATGCATGCGCAGCTGCCAAATTACTAATCGGACTTTAGTCTGCGTCTGTCTGGCACGGCCGTCCCGTTACCTACTAACCTACTAACCAGGAATAATCTATCTAACATCTAACCTAATCTAAAAAATAGAAATACAAAGAAAATGTACAGTGCAAGCCCCGAACCCCGGACCTCTTAGTTGCAAGCCAAACGCCTTACCCACTCGTGTATCGAACTGCTAACATCTTGGATTGGACGTCCTCAACGACGCATTGGACGTTGAATGCCCCGTTTCTCTTTAGAAATGTGGAACTGTCACCAAGCTGTAAGAGACCGTCTTCCGAAGACAAATAGGGTGGCATCGCGAATTTGAAACGCAAATATCTGGACAACATCCTAACATTTGGAAGTTTATTGAAGCAATTGAGTATCAGGAAATTGCACATAGAAAAATACGTGTGACCAGCAAAGTACTCCTACTCGTAAGAAATATAGGGATTGCGCTGAAAGACTTTACAAGGTAGTTACAAGGTTTTTAAGGGGTGGGGCACATCATATAAATTACTAATTAGGTATTATAGTTAATAATATTTTTTATGAGTATAAAGCTGTTTCTTCTTAAATGAGTTTGTCAGTCGTTTTACTTTACAAATAATTTGCTTAAGTCAAGCGCTACTTTGTGGTAATCCATAAGGAGATCCATTCGAAGTGTTTTTACTTCATTACTACCACGTACAGTACAATTGTTTAGATTGTGACTATAGTTTCAACCCTTTCGGGCCATCTTGAGACATACAGACTAGGGATTCTAGGATTCATATGGGTTCTATTATTGGGGTGTTTTAGGTGACCCTATTGGGGCTACGAGGGATTGGATTTAGTGGTGTTAGCTGTTAAAATACGAGGGGAGAGTCAACAAGTAGATACATGGGAGCAACAACACGACAGGGACAACAATTACGAGGGATTGGTACTACGAGTAGATAAACGGTAGCAACAACACAACAATGACAACGATTACGAGGGATTGGGGCTACGAGATAAGTCCAATCCCTCATAGCCCAATCCATCATAATCGTTGTCAATGTCGTCTTTTTGCTCCCGTTTATCTACTTGTTGACTCTCTCCTTGTATTTTAACAACTAACACCCCTTAGTCCAATCCCTCGTAGCCCCAATATGGTTACATAGAACACTCCAATAATAGAACCCATATAAATCCTAGAATTCTAAACTATCTAACTCTATCACACTTTAAACATGTACTATACGTGGTAGCAACGACGTAAAAACACTTCCATTGATCTACAAATGTTTTGTTAAATGTGTCATCAGGAATACTTAAAATATATTGTATGTTAAACCTTTTGCGTTCGATTATATTGTTCAGTTTTCTATGTTATTTATAGTAAAATCTGTGTTTTAATCGAATTTTACCTCGGTCTAATTTTTGGGCAAATTATTTCAAAATTCGCACATATAATAAAATAAGTAATCGGAGATTAATTTATTGTAGAGTCGGTGAATTATCATATGGACGAAATGTGAGTCGGTACATTTTACAGGCAAAGAATTTACCGATCCGTGAATGTTCCAGTCGGTGATCATTCCGTCGATGAATTATAGTCGGTGAACTTTTCGGATACTATTTCTAGTGAACTATTCGTCTTTACTGTGCGTTCACGTGTTAATATTTGTAAGAAAAGATTCCTTAAAATGCCAAGGAATGGTGAAAATCATCCAAATAATTTCTGTTATGTGTGTGGTGAACTAACTTTCAAGTCCCAAAAATTACCCCCTTCATAAAAAAAAAATATAAACATTATTTCGGGTGTCAAATCGGGCCTCACACAAATATTCGGCCCCTCATATTTCCTGTGAGTCTTATTTAAACAATATTTAGTGGTTGGCTTAACGGAAAGTCGGGACATATGCCATTTGCAATTCCAATGGTATAGAGGGAACCAAAGACCACTACACGGACTATTATTTCTGCATTTAAAAAAAACTGGAAAACAAGGAAGACCAAGAAGACCATTAAATATCCCAACCTCCCTTCAGCTATTAGACCTGTTCCTTACAGCGACGAGCTTGCGATCCTAGCGCCACCTGAACAATGGAATTTAAATTTAACAAACTCTGCCGATGAAATTTACAATGAATTCCAGAAAAGATGACATTGAAGACCCATATTTTAATGGCACGTCTGCAGAACCTCATAACTCAATGATCTAATTCGTGATCTAAAGTTGTCAAATATTCAGACAGAATTGTTGGCGTCCAGATTAAAGGCTTCGAATGCCCTTGAGAACAGAACTACAATTTCTTCTGATGGTCTACGGGCACAAGACCTCCAAAGCTTGTTCCCCGCAGAAGGCAAATTAGTATATTCTACTGATGTTGATTCATTACTGAGTGAGTTAGAAGCCTGTCAGGATTCTAAGGAGTGAAAGTTGTTTATAGACGTATAGATTCCTCTCAATTCAGTTTAAAAGCATTAATTAATTAAAGCATTAATCATTAATAAATAAATAAATAAATAAATAAATAAATAAATAAATAAATAAATATATAAATAAAACAATATACTTCTTCAATTTCTCTTTTAAAATTATAAATGTTTTGTCTGTCAGGTAATTCATTTATGTTTATCTCTATCTCAGGTGAAAAGGTCAAAGCTACATGGTTCAAATTAATATATAGCCACCGAGATGCTCTACAACGTCAGAAGCGATGATAAAAAGTAATGCAGGTGCAGCAGAAATCAATCCATGGAAGTTCCAATCGTAAATATAATTTTGATTGCGGTATATGGTCAATGAAAATCGTGAAACAAATTTCACCATTGATGACGACCAATCACAGCCAATACAACATGAGCTAGCAGAATCTGATTTTCAATATTCTGATGACTAGATTGCTGAGGGAAATGAAGAATTAGCCCAACCCAGTACTGTAAACATGGAAATGGATAACTCACCTGATTCATCCGCAAACGAGCCTGCTGAATCTCTAATACTAAACAATAAACAAAACGAGTGAAAAGTGATATTGACAACTTGATACAAAAGACTATTGAACAACGTGAATAGAGGTCAAAAGAACGGGATGGAGAGAAAAAAAATATTGAAAGAATTGCCCCTTCGGACGAAACTACACTTATTCGTCATGTCAATGTATGAGCTTTCAAAAAAATGCTTCCATCTTCTCAGCATATTGTGAGAAGGAACGTATTTTTCACTGTATCACAAGAGAAGGCACACCTGTTGAACATTTCTGAACCAACCTTTTCCCCACAGCAGCATATTTCTCAAGGCATTAGTACTGTAGAGTACATTCATCAGCCGATGACTAGTCATTGGTCAAGTTGCCAACCCATGTCTCCTGTTGCTTTTACTAGCTCTTCCTCTTCAATGCGCCCTCCTGCCAACTCGTTCGAAGGGACAACGGAATACAATTTGCAACCGCCCAACCTTATCACCTACATTAACGAGTTTTCCATTTAATTCTTTTTTTCTGAGTGTTTTTAGTTTCATATGTTCTATTTTTGAGTTTAATATGTTTTTATATGTTTCAAAATATAAACTTACTTTAAAAATATTGTCAGTTCCAATAGGTTTTTGCATCGCTCGGAGTAAATCAGAGGTTGAATCAT
This sequence comes from Adranes taylori, assembly GCA_009867245.2. Classification (NCBI taxonomy): domain Eukaryota; kingdom Metazoa; phylum Arthropoda; class Insecta; order Coleoptera; family Staphylinidae; genus Adranes; species Adranes taylori. The sequence continues at coordinate 9,465 of WYDF02318862.1, forward strand.
CTTATGAACTTTTTCAAACACCGCTCGCTTCAGACGGAAATAGTTTGTAAATCGTTCTGTTCTGGATATAAGTCTTTTGTTAGAGCAAATGCCCCATGAGTATTCCTTTTTTGGAGGTACTCACTTCCCAGATATTTATTACCTTCCTCGTTTTTTATACAACAGCAACATTTCTAGCTCGGCGTCCGCATCTGACACTGAGCTCAAATCAAGATATTCTACCAAGAATCTCATTGCATAAAGTGATGTGCTTTCGTGCACTTGCTGCACTAAACTGTTTCTCAATATGCGAGTACAACTGTGCGACACAGTGTGGTTTCTTCCTGTGTTGCGCTGTCTGCGCTGCGCGGCCAACGCGATGACAGCTCAATGTGCGCCTTGGGTAAATGGCCACTCTACTAAAAATTGGTAGAGCTGTGGTAGAGTAGAGTATACGATAAAATAGTACTCTACTAACTGCTTTACCCGTGTAAACCAAGCTTATGTATCAAACATTGATCGGGGTTGTAGTAGAAATAGTTTATACAAGGTTATTTCAAAATAAACAATATATGCGTTACATATAATAACAATTGAATATAGTTACTTTATCATAATCTTCATCTGACCATTGTGTAGCCGGATAATAACGTATAAATCCAAGCGGACTACCAAAATATTGAAATGTTAACGTGGGGTCTTGCGCATAATTATGTTTAAATGTTGCATCTAAGCCTTCTGACCAGCGGATATCATTTAAAACTTTTGGTGCTGCAAAGTGTCAAATTGAGATTTTCATCATGTAGTAAATTGGTAATGAAATATTCTTACCTCTTGAATGTACACTGGGTGTTACTCTAATTATGCTGTAATCAATATTAACTTCTGCATCAAAATGAGGCTGATAAGCTAAATTCATTCTCCTGGAAATATCAAAATTTTTGTCAGATTTAACAATTCCTTTTGTTTTTATTATTGCATGAGGAGGGATTAAATATTCCAGGATATGTCAGAAACTAAGTGATACTTATGCCATATTCCTAAACTAAAAGAAATAAAATCGCTTTGTACAGTGACAGTTAGTGATGGGTAATACATTGTTTTAAAATGAAAATGAGGGAGTAAGTCTTTTTTATTTATGAGGCCTTAAAAGAGGTAACTGAGTAACCCATGAGAGGTGACGTGAATAGTGATAGGTCATTCAATTATGAGGTACCTCATTTGACGCCTCATTATCATGAAATGAAACAGTAATTCTTTTTCAAATTTGAAGCGAATCATTATTTATGAGGAGTTCCTCTTTTTTCAAAAGAGGAATCCTTTAATTTTTTTCAATACTGGAGTTCCTCGTTTTTTCAAAAGGGGAAATTTTGAACCGAGTTATTAAGAGTAGAATGTAGAAAGGGTTTCTCATTTATAAGGTACTTCATTTGAGGCCTCATTATCATTAAATGAAAGGCTAACTCTTTTTTCAAATATGAAGTGAATCTTTACTTATGAGGAGTCCCTCATCTTTTTTCAAAACAGGAGTTCCTCTTTTTTTCAAACTTTTGAATACGCCAAGGGGAAACTTCCGGTCACCGAAAGTACCAAAAATTTTGTAAGTATATTTAGATTTGTATAGAGATTATTCATATCAAATTTGGTTGCAATCGGTTGTAGTTCTCCTTCAGATGGTGACGTCACTTCTCGTGAGTCGATTTTTTTTAATCTATAAGGTTCTTCCTCAGATAGCCCTCAATACGTTTGCCAAATTTTATTGCATTCGATCGAACCCTTTAGACGCTATCATGTTCACAGAAACACACGCACAGAAACACACGCACAGAAACACACGCACAGAAACACACATCCACAGCCAGACATCATTAAAAAATTGTCAAAATGGCTTTAGGGGACGTCAATACAAAGATCTGTTGAAATGGGGTTATGTGAAAATTTGCGCGATTGCAATACTTCACTTCCCTTACATTACCATGTGGACGGGAAATAAAAAAGTAACTCCTCACATAATATTATGAAAGTCTTCATAATAAAAAAGAAAACGAATAACTTCTCACAAATCATGAATCTTTTCGTATTTGAAAAGGAATAACTCTTTCATTTCATCATAATCATCATATCATCTCAAATGAAATAGGCCATAAATGAGGAAGCCATCACGGACATTACAGGCGAAATCGATATATCATACAAAGCGTACATAGTCCTCTTCTTCTTATGGACGGCGCTGGGATTGACGCGTGCTATGTGTATCAAACGAGGTCGTTACGTTGTACACAAATATTATTATCAACGAGTTAACTCTCCTCTTTTGAAAAGAAAAAGTCGAATTTGTCTTTTAAATAAAAAAACATAAACTATTCGGTTGAAAAAAAGAGAAACTCCTCTTTTGAAAAAAAAAACGAGGAACTCCTCTTTTGAAAAGAAAAAGAAGAATTCCTGTTTTGAAACAAAAAAGAGAAACTCCTTTTAAAACAAAACTAGGAACTCCTCTTTTGAAAAGAAAAGGAAGAATTCCTCTTTTGAAAGAAAGAGAAACGCTTCTTTTGAAAAAAAAAGAGGGAAGCCTCTTTAGAAACAAACAATGAAGGAATGAGGGACCCATCACTAGTGACAGTATTACTAATTTTATTGTCTACTCATTCACTAAGTGGTAATCTGATACGTCATTCAGTAACTTTATAGGTAGGCTGTCAGTATATTACGTCGCAGTTTTCGTCCAACATTGAATTGTGTTCAGTTGTGATTTATGTGCTTTATGTGCCCTAAAAATTGTAATTGTTTTGTAATACGTCGCCAACTAGTCGAAGTATATGGTGAAAATTTGATACCCTTATTCTTCCAAAATGGAATCAAATGTTTGAAATGGTTCCACTGATAGTAGTGGCTCTCGTGTATATATTATTTATTATTCTAATGTGATCAGTTATTCCAGCTTTTATTCCAGATCAGTTTGTTACAGTAAGATGTCTGCACTTTGGGTGCTTTGTCTATTGACTGACATGCACAAAAGTAAACATTTCATGACGTTCGTTTTGAAACGTTTCAAGACCTTCCTTTCCTTAATCCAAAGAAATTCCTAAAGATGATCCATAGCTTTTGCAAAGAATTTTTACATGGGATAAGATTTGGGTGTTTATTACCTTCCGGAGACTAGACGCTTATCGTGTGAATAAAAACATAAGAACGTACATAGGCAAAGAATGTGAAAAGAAAACCACAAATTTGAATCCTTATTTTAAAGGCTTTTTGATGTTAGTCCGAAGTTCCGCATCATATCATTAGAGTCTCAATAATATCTATCATAAAATTGAATAGAGGAAGATTGAGGGATAGATGGTGTCACGACTTTTCTATTTTTCAGTCAGGTCTTCTACCCTAGGTTTAAATGTTTAAATAGGGAGGTTTAAATTGTTCATCCACTGTACCATGCTGACCAGATACTCTCTGCGTCCTCGGTTCTATCATATCTATGCTAATCTTAAGCGAGACCTTAAAGGAAACCGGTTTGCTAATAATCATATACTGAAAGACAATGTTGAAGAAAATTGGACAAAATTATGATATATTAATCTTATTTATTTATTATTAATCAATAATATGTATTCATCTCGTCCATAATATGTATTCATCTCGATTCAGTTCTCGTCCCAATAAGAGAGCCAATAGTAAATAAAATGTACCTCTTAAAATCTCTTACCTACGGTTTTATTATTAAAAATTTGCCGAAGTCTAAAATCATAGAAAATGTGTCGAAGTGACAGGCGTAACATAGCATGTTACCCTAAATAAATTAATTACTCTAAATTAATTAATTACCTTCAATAATTATATAATAGCACGCTACTAGAAAGAAACCAGTTTATAAGACAAAATGTAAACATAATTAGGATATATGAAGGCGCTTACGTATTACGAATTAAATAAGGATACAATAATAGCAACAGAAACATAGGTTTAGTTATTATTCACTGCTCACTATATATTAGTTGTGTGATATAGAGCAGGGAACGAAAATAATATTCATATCTTGTGGCCTCACTAATTTGTCACTAAATAGACGTAACAATTGACGAGTGAGTGACAACATAGAGACCCGTAGAACAGAGTAAAAGCTATGTGGGGGCTCACGCCTATAAATAGCGTCGTATTGTATAGAATATTTTAGTTCATTTCAAGAGCTCGAAGCTCCAGCAGCAGCAGTCCACAGCCGACGACCAGCCAAGCCAAGATGTAAGTAACAGCAACAGCCAGTGACCACTGCCGGATAAGTAAGCGTCTGGTGAGCGTTTTCATATATTTTATACTGTTCTATTGCATGTGTTTACAATATATATAGCTTTGCTTCTCTTGCTACCTTATCTATTTCCTACACCTCTAGAGTACGTGTGACTGAGCTGGATCGACCCATTTAGTTATAGTCACTCAATAAGCGTACGATCGGAGTGTTAAGTAAGTTATAGTCGTTTCATAGCATTCCTGTCATTACCACTTTCCGACTTATTATGGTGAAGTAAACCCCACGCCAACCCATTGTATGATATCCCGCTCTTATATGCTCGCCGAATAATTGTTGTTTCATTATCATATCACCGCACGTCTTATGTACTGCTTATTAATTTATTTGATTTAATATTTGCTTGCCGCTATTAAGACGCTACTGTTTAGTTTCATATTTGAATTAATTGACATTTAATTTTGTATGTCTTTCTTTGGCTGTATTTTAAAGACCTATTTACTACACCTCTACAGTGCGGGCAGCTCAAATAAACTTACCACTAATTAGTAAAACAGCATTAATAATTTTACAAACCTGTTTATTGGTCTTTAAGATACAGACACAGAAAGAAATACAAAATTAGATGTCAATTAATTCAAATATGAAACTAAACAGTAGCGTCTTCATAGCGGTAAGCAAATATTAAATCAAATAAATCAATAAATGAATAAGCGTACAAAAAACGTGCGGTGATATGATAATGGAACAACAATTATTCGGCGAGCATATAAGAGCGCATGCATTTGTGCGGAGATTTTAATGCTAAAATGGGACCGAGAACCAATGAAACTGAGATCTCAGTAGGAAATTTTGGGCTTG
>WYDF02318873.1:0-14543 GCA_009867245.2 Adranes taylori
AACGAGGTGATGTAATTTTTGACGGAAATAGAATTGATGGGTGTGAAGGTTTTTACTCGCTGTCGCCGAAGCAACAGCGGAATAATCGTCGGTAGTGATCTTCACGGGTTACTTTGTAGAGCTATCCCTTCCCTGTAATAGACGGTAATAGCACATCGCCTAGAGCTGTGGGTACTAGCGGTGAACCGGAGGGTGATGTGGACTCGTCTTGATGCATCGGTGGAGAGAACGTAATGTGTGCGTTTATTCAGCATACTTGGTGTTCGCAGTCAGCGCTGCTTGATAAGCCTCACGGGTAGCTTAGCTCTATTATCTCCGTTGATTAGGAGTGCCTTCCGTTTGGCGCCCCTTTTGCTCTGACGTTACCTTCCTCGTGAGCAGAAATGAAGATTCAATGATGACAGATCGAAAGATTCAGCCAACCTGGTTTGATGTTTATAAATTTTACCATTGAGTGGGTTGAATATAATTTCAAGTTTAAAAAAATTAGGCGATTTGTCGCTGGTGCTTACTTTGAACAAATTAGATTAGAGCCTGCGATTTTTCGCTCGCTGTTCAAGAATAGATTTGATCACTTAATGGTGAAGACGATCAGTACAAGACTCAAAATGCGCATGATGAACGCTGGTTTGAGTGACTACTTTTATATGTAATTAGTTGGGAAGAAGTCACTTCTGTTGGTCGGCTAGACTGCTATACTTTTCTTAGTTCGCTGGCATGCTTGGGCGTGGCTTGAAGGAAATTTCTGCTAAAATCTTTAGAAAGGTAGAGCTACTGCCAATGAAAAAACATTTTCTTATCCGTTGGAAATCTTAAGGTACGATATTGCATTATCTCTCTCAAAATTCTATGAGGGCATATGTTGTTCTCCAACCAGAGTACAGGTATGGAAAAAATTGTAAAAAGTTATCCTCTCAATTATAAAAACAACCAATAGGTAAAATAGCTTGTAGATGCGGAAGCAACGTTTACGATTTCTTAAGGAAATAATAGTGATAAATGCAGTTGCAAGTCCATGCCACTTACGAGATAATGCTTCTTGAAGTATATGTGTATGTAAGCACGCTTCATCGTACCAGTCTGTATCAACCTAACAAAATAATGCTTTTCTCGTATTAATGAATGTGTGTCTTCTTTCGTGAATTCTTCTCGCTGGCTGAGCCAGCGCGTGAGATCGTGAAATTTACACGTTTTGTAGGAATGCTTGTCGGGGTTAAACATATAATATTCTCGTTATTAAATTATATATTATTGTATTAAATTTACTAGAGGATTAATTATTATATTAATCAATTAATTTACATGGGTTATGTTAATCCGATAACATATTTTCACTAGTTGTTTCTTGTTGCTATAGTTTAAGTCGGAGGTCTCCAAATGATGGCTAAAGAGCACCACCAATCCAGCCCGCGACAGCTAACCAGACACGCTAAATATCCGATCCACCATAACAGTTTAGTTTGACTAATTTGTAAGTAAACTTTGGCCATTGGTTAGATAATGGACGACTTACTGTGGCCCTTAGAATAACAAATTTGGAAAGCCCTGATTTAGGTTGCGGGATGCAATTAAAACTTAATTTATTCCCCATATTTTTTCTTGGCTACTTATTTTTTCCCTAAAGCCGTACTGTAAACGGTTCTTGAGATAATTAAAACGTTACATACTTTACATAATTAAAATTAATGAATTAGAGGATTAGGTATAGAAATTTATTTTCATAAATCTTATTAAAAACATCACCCAGTATCTTCTTACATATGTAAACATAATCCACTGTTGTCAACAGTAACAAAACAACAAACGAGAACTCAGCACTTAGGTCATCGTCTCATTTCACTCCATATATTTCTTATCCCCCTACTCAATTTTCCAATCTCCCCCTCCAACCTTCGGAAAAACTCCAATCACTTCCATTCAATTGACCATTTTTTGGCTTCGCAACCAAGTGAGTCTCAATTATTCCGTTTTTCAGAAAGTCAACTCTTGCCAGCAATTTTATTATATGCTTTATTCTTTTGTTTGTTTCGCCTTCATATTATGTTCCGGTTTCATTCAATGTTTGTATGCTTGGAATATTATGTACAATAACTACCGCACGTATATGGAACTGGATAATACTGTGTGTGTATATGATATGTTAGTTTGCGTGAGCGTCTTATATATATTTTATTGTTATGGGCTGCTTAAACTAATAACCCAAGACGAGACAAGTTAGTTTTTAGCATATGAATTTCTTAAAGACTTGGAAACTTAATATAATAACAACTGAATTTATAAAAAATTATGGCGAATGTTTTAGCTAAATAAAACTATAAGTACTTAATAAGTTAATTACAAAACTTAATAGAATGTTACTTAAAAATAAAAACAAGCATTATAATACTTGAGTTTCTTTATATACTAGCCAGAGTCTATTAGAGAGCTAGGAATGAGATATACTTACACCGGCTCGCAGTAATTACGGAGCCCTGGCGCAGGTTTCAATAAAATTTGCAGATTGATTGAAACTTTCTGCAGAATTACCATTATACAAAGGATTGCGACAGGGGTGCTGCATTTCGCCTACATTTTTTTAAATGTACATCACCAAAGCACAAAAACACTGGCACAGAAAATGTGGAAAATGGTATTAGAGATATATGGAAATTACCTAAATACGTTACTGTTTGCGGACGACCAAATAATATTCACAGAAGACTACGACGATATCTACTTCATGCTATGAAAGAATGCGATCAATGGGATTAGAGATCAATATGGAAAAACCCAATTCATGTCCATTGGAGATCCACATTTGGGCATTGTGTTGCGAAGTGGCATAATAAAGCCAATTCAAGAATAAAAAATATTTAGGCGTACTAGTAATGGAATTGTAAGGGAACTGGTAATGGAACTGATGAACATGAAATTAGAAAGAAAGTAACAACTGGCAAACGAATTACCTGGAAGCCAAAGATTAGCAACAAAACAAAAACAAATGTATAGAAAACAATTCTATAGAGCAGAATGAGATATGGTTCAGAGGTTTGGCTGCTAAACAATTAAGAACACCCGCAACATTTAGCAGCGGAAATAAATTTTTGGAGATGTTGCAAAGTTTCCAAAGTTGAACATGTCACCAACATTAATATCAGGAAGTGGATTATAACTTACGTGGAATGGGCACCCAAAGCAGATGGGAAAGAAAAATTCACGACTCTTTTCCGTATGGGAGAATAAATAGGAGTCGTTCTAGAATCAGTTGGAACTCCAAGATGAACCAGGCCAGGAGGAAAGAGGATCCGAGGAAATGGACTGGGAGGACCGAGGAAGATGAAGAATGTGATGTGCAAAACGGCACTAGCCGTAATTGAAGTATTGTCAGCAATTAGATATAATATCAAATATAATTATCACCTCGAAAATGTTTATTCTTGCCCTTTAAGTCTTTGAGGGTCTGTTGTGAACAGTCTGAAAAGTGAGCATTATTGTAATACTCACTGCTAATAATAATATATCAATCTATTAAAAATTCAGATGTAATGGCAGTACAAAAAGGACTACCCCAAGGCGACCTTTAGTCGCCAATTGACTATAGGTGCCCATTCTAAGGAAGTTGTTTAGAGTCAACGACATCTATGATTTTATAATCCATTTTCATTCTTTTCCTGAAATTAACTTTGGTGAAATGTTCAAAGCTGTGGTATAACCCTTCTTCTATTTAATCTTCATTCAGAAACCGTATGTAGAGAAGCTCATTGAAACACAAATGCAGGCATCAAAATCAATGGTCAACAAAACAGTAATTTACGATTCTAACGATAAGAATTAATTGGCGTATTAAATTCTCGAGATTCTACTGTATAGATTTTAAATAGCTTAATTCTTAGTCAGTAATTCTATTAATAGAAAATTTATAGAAAATCTGATACATGAACAGGTGTTACCGAGAAAACGGGACACGTGCAGTCAAATCGTTCGGGTGTTTCCGTGTATACGAACTCTGTGGAACAATTGCAAACTCGCAGCTGCAAAAAGACTATTTTCTTTGCAAATTTGAATAATAATAAAAATATGCACCTAATTAATAAAAAAGAGATACACTTAATTTGCTTTGGAGAGTAAAATATGACCACGCCTTCTCGTCTCCCAGTAGTGCCATTTTTTTAACACGAAAGTTATATAAGAAATCATTTTGGGGGGCGGACAATCAGATTTTTATTACTTTTCCAATTAGTAACCACTCGCGCCAGACTCAAGTAATTAGCAAGACTCAACTTAAAATCATCACGTTCGAAATGACTAATGCGTCAATGTGAGTTGAATATTTATTATTTTATTTTGACTAAAGAAGCTGAATATTTTTCAATACATTTATTTTATTCTAGTCAATAACAATTATTCAATGTAATAAACTTTCATTTTTATAGAAAGCGAACAAAATAACTCACACTTAAATGATAATTTATTGTTTTCATAAAATAAAATCTTTCATTGGAAACCTGTACTCACGTTCATTAAACCATAGCCGTATTTTATTAGATTGTTAGTCAACCAGTTCCTGTTGCAATATCCTTTCAGTATTAGTAACATTTCTTTATGTTATTGGGAAATTTTTATATTTATTTCCGAATTAGCGGAAAACTAAACTGTACCCGCATTAGCATTTTTGCCAATAGCATAAACTGAAACCAATACTTATTTTATTCAATTACTAAATATATGAATCCTTTATAACTAACGTGTCTGTTTTATTTGTTTATTCGTAATTTATGTTAATATTTCATTCAATCTCTGGACCGTACTTCCTTATTTAAAATTAGTGTTTTGTTTTAAACAGACAAGGGCCCCAAATTAAATGGTTAATAACTAGGCTGATTAACGCATGAATTAATTAATTTCCTAATAAATAAAGTCGTCACAGCAATCAGAAGTTTTTGTACAGAGCACTAAAGAGCCTGCTAACGGAGAAAGTGTCATCTCAAGTTCATAAAGGATAAAAATGGCAGCGTTGGAAAGAACATTTTCAGGAATTACTTGGGGAAAATAGTGGAGCAGAAGACAATAAACGAGAAGGAGACCACCACCACCACTACCAGCAGGAGACCGATTGAAGACCTGGAGAAATATCCCATAAAGTACTGAAGCGAGCACTGCACAGGGTGAAACTGGGTACTGTAACGGGACATGACCAGATTGCACCCGATATGCTGAAGTGGATGGGAAAAAGTGGTAATGAGCTTTCATCGGGTAGTCTGGAAAACTAAAAAGATACCAAAGGATTGGAAGTGTAGTATCATTTTGTATAGTTTTTAAAAAAGGTTACAAGAGAGACTGCATCGTAGCATATCACTCCTCAGTCTGCCGGGAAAAGTGTGCACAAGGATCCAAGGATCCTGGACTAAGGCAGACTAAGACAAGTGGTGAAGCCACAACTTGACTAAGCACAGTGTGGGTTTCGACTGGGGAGAAGTACGCAAGACATCATATTTACCATTAGGCAAATTAGTTAGAAACTGATGAGGTATGGAAGAGAGATATGTGGCTTTCATTAACATAGAAAAGGCATTCGACATCGTTCGAAGGAGAGAAATATGGGAATTGTTAAAGGGCATGAAGATCAACGCCAGAAAGACCCAAACCATGATGATGTCACGCCAAGATACATCACAACAGATCAAATTGAGTGATAGTACCCAACTGAAACAGGTCACCGCTTTCAAGTATTTGGGAGCCACATTGCAACAGGACGAAATAATGGATGACGAGATTATAGCCCGATACCAGGCAGCTGTACGCCTTTCAATGCAATAAAGGGAAATTTCCTCCACCAAATTTCCTGGAGGAGTTCCATACCTATGACCACGAAACTTCGAGTATATAATGTGGTATATCGTTGCTCTATGGTTGCGAAACATGGACATAGACCAGTAAACATAGAATCAAACTACATGCATCTTAGATGATATTACTCCGAAAGGTTGAAGGCAAAACAAGAAGGGACAAAATTCGAAATCAAACCAAAGAACTGGTCTTGATATACTGTCAATGTTAGGTAGAGTAGAACAAAGTCAACTGCGATGGTTTGGATATATCCAGAGGATGGAAGCGGCAGAATGGCTAAACAGATTGAAGGTCAGTAAAGGATATAGCCTACAGCAGAACAAGTTGGACGACCATCTAGCAAACCTCGACACCGAAAGGTACAAGATTAAGTAAGTAAAGTAAGTAATGTTATGCCAAAGATAAAATTTGTTTTGTTTTGTCCTATTGTAAAAAAAATATTGTATTTGTAGATTTGTACATAATTCGTTATATCATTTTCCACTCTTTAATGTGCTTTGAATCATTAATAATTGACTATAGAAATATTGGAATTAAGAGAAGAATGAACATATTTTGATTGCAATCAGGACTGGTGTAAGCTTTTGCGGGGCTGGATTTAAAATTTGACAACAAAGTAACATTTCTGAACGAATATTTGTAAATTGTACAGCTAGACCTTTTAAATCGCGGATTCGCGTTCCGGATAAAGCGTTGAACCTGCCTCGTCGTGACCCTGATTACAATAATTGACCATTTTCCAATTCTTCTTATGTATCTCTGCGCAACTAGTCTTAACATAATTTCAAATCGGAAAGAGGCCACGTCACTCTTCTTTGTTGAAGAAAATTACCCAATATATGTAAAGTAGGGAACCCTAAACACGACGTAAAATGAAACATTTCAAATTTTGAAAGCTCCAGACGGTTTAGACCGTTCTGCTCTTTGGTGGTTTTTCACTGAAAACAATAAAAAGTCAGCAACTTACTTTTTCATCCAGTAGAAAACGTTAGCTGACAAGACATCTTGTTTCGTGTTTTGCCAACGCTGAGTAAGAGTAGCGCCACTTACTCATGTTTTTTTTATTTGCTTGGCTTGCATTTACAGTTTTCTGTGGCTTGGGAAAATTGTAAATTAAAGTACCACTCCTTAGAAAGAAATTGGCGCTTTGTTTTTGTTTTTTAAGAAATTTGTTGCAATTCAGCAGCATTTTTTCTGAAAATGAGAATGTGGGGGTACGATGAGACAGACAACATGCTCCCTAAAAACAACCTAACTTCGATGGTGCATTGGAAACTGCAAACTTTCTTGTTTTCATTGTGCCTTGTTTTTATTTGTAAAGTGTTCGTTTTTCGGGTTACTTTCTTATACATAATTTTTCTAATATTAATTCAAATTTTGAAATGAGAAAAGCGTGATAAAAACTGAAAAAGATTCGTTTTCATGAGGATAAACACTACGGTGATTATACTCCCAGATAATTCCACGAAAGCTTTTATATGTATTGTTGATATTACATATTGCTAAAACTACAAGAGAATATCTGGAGCAAGAGCTTGTATGTTAATATATCAAAACAAGATATTACGATAGCGTTTTACTTCGCAAGTCATATTATTAAACAAAGTCTATAATAGGGTCTATAATAAAACGCTAGGCGTTTTATTATAGATCCCGCCCGATGTTCTAGAATTTAGGTAATCCAATATTTACCATCATCGAGCCAGCAAGTACAATTATAGCCTACAAAGCTCGAACTTGATCAATTCGTAAATAAACCTTTTAGAATAATCGCCGAAAAAGTGGTTGCCGCTGAACTTAGTAAAGGAGTAAATCCGGATGGATGACAAATGAACTCATTTTACTAAACATACCAATTGATCTAAAGATAACTCCACATTGCTAATAATGGACAATCATCAATGGAGCCATGTTATGTACTAATAATAGAGCCATGTTTCTATTTCGCTGATTGACCTTGCTCGTTCTTTTGGTATTACAATCGTAACTCTACCACCCCTATGTTTATGACCTATGCTAGAAACACGTGTCCACCTTGTCTCAATTTTTACAACTAATTCTTATAATCTTCTTTTCATTACAATTTTCGAAATTATCACCTACTTACTTAAAATTCGTCTTACCGCGTGAAGGTAAATACTACTTACATTTTTCATTGAAATATCGTGTTAGTACGTACTCTAATACTGGAGATGAACCGCATATGTTAAGGTGTTGAGCTTTGATTGTTAAAGTCCCATTTTCTATTAAACTCATTGTAGAAACAACTATGGACATCTATAGAATGGTCAGTTGCATCCTAGAAAAAAACCCCAATGCAGAAAAAAACCCCAATGCAAGTGTTATACGAGGTGAACTTTGATTGTTATTGAACTTTGATTGTTAAAGTGTTTCGCTACATTGGTAAATACATTAATGCTTCATCTCAATATGTTAAAAGGTGTTAATCCGTCCAAATGGATAACATATCTGATACAATACATTATACCATATCTGTATACAGCGAATAATTCAAAATATAACATCTTAATATATGCAAACTTACAAACAATCCACGTTTAAATGGAAGATTTTAAAATTTATTTGTATAGGCATTCATAGCGAAACGGTTGAGTATCGGATTCGTAGTTCGATGCAATGAGACCTTACGCCTATATTTGTAATAAGAAAAGGTGTTGATACCAGCTATAACTATGCTAGAAACACGTATCCACCTGGCCTCAATTTTTACAACTAATCCTTATAATCTTCTTTTCATCAAAATTTTAGAAATTATTACTTACTAACTTAAAATTCGTGTTAACGCGTGAAGGTAAATACTACTTACATTATTGATTGAAACATCGTGTTAGTACGTACTCTAATACTGGAGATGAACCGCATATGTTAAGATGTTGAGCTTTGATTGTTAAAGTCCCATTTTCTATTAAAATCACTGTAGAAACAACTTTTGACATCTATAGAATGGTCCAATGCTTCCTAGAAAACAACTCCAATGCAAGTGTTATACGAGGTGAACTTTGATTGTTAAAGTCTTTTGCTACATTGGTAAATACATTAATGATTCATCTCAATTTGTTAAAAGGTGTTAATTCGTCCTCTTCGTCCTCTAGAAATGCATAACACATAGCTGATACAATACATTATACCATACGTGTATACAGCGAATAATTAAAATTATAGCATTTGATATATGCAAACTTACAAATAATCAACGTTTAAATAGAAAATTTTATAAAATATTTGTATAGGCATTCATAGCGTAACGGTTGAGTATCGGATTAGTAGTTCGATGCAATTGGACCTTACGCCTATATCCGGAATAAGAAAAGGTCAGCTATAACATATGCTAGAAACACGTGTCCACCTTGCCTCAATTTTTACAACTAATTCTTATAATCTTCTTTTCATCACAATTTACGAAATTCACAACACCTACTTACTTAATTCTTTTTGCTTTTGAGCTTGCCAAATGAATGGTTTTTATTGTTCTTCGTATTTATAATAAATTAATGACTACTCGCGCTCGTTATTTTAACCAACATATTTTTATAATTTAATAATAAATGCAAAGCTGTTAGGACGTCTTCTTTCCATTAAACAAAAATAATAAAGATAAAATTTAAGCGGACTAAGTGTGAAAGTTAACGGCGATGGAATCATCCATCCAGTGCATGAGTCGGAGATGTTGATATTACGTCGTTGGATGAAATGGAAGGAGTGCGCAGAAGGCTAATCAGTGTCGCCGAAAATTCAACGGCGATGTTCTTCTTAAGTGACGGGTACTACCATTCTTTGCCCTGAGTATGTGGCAATGGGACGTCTCCCGGTACATTTCATTGTCAAGCTAATTATAATTCAACAAATATTTAGGATGATCCAGTAGTTTAGGACCATCCAGGATGATCCAGTATTTTAGGACAAATATTTAGGATGATCCAGAACAAATATTTAGGACCATATTCCACTAACAAAGTATAAAGTATAGAACTAGATTTAAATAGATTTTTGTTACTATATGTTCTTAGTCCCTGAGGATGGTTTTGACTGAAACTTTGCTCACGATACGTCGACGCTCAAATTTCAGAGGTTGATGTTGATTTTATTAAATTGGCGAAACGTCGGCTTTGTTGATGACGATTGTGAGGATATTGTCGTCCAGTCATCGAATAGGATCGACGATAGAATTACGTAGTTGAGTGATGTAAATGAATAGAAATTGCTTCATGGATCATAGGTTGTTGAAGACATCGACGCCAGTGGTTGCTAATGAATTCTCTACTTGGTTTGATGGTTGGCAGCGGCTTCCTTCTGGTTCCACTGGAGTGTCGATTGACAGAGTAAAGGTTGTAAATGTAAAAGCGAGAATGAAAAATTTAAAATAAATTGCAGAAGCATAGGGGGCGTTGTGTTGCGCATGTTTGACGTTTGTAATTTATCGTAGAAATTTGTTCTGGATTTTATGATTTTTTTTAAGTTGATTTAAAAATGATGATTAAATTAATATTGACTTTATGCTACTTTTGATCAAATAATCCTGACGGTGGCGATAAATATTAGCTGGCCGTAAGATAGATATGGTCGTTTTAAAGTTAATTCTGTCTTCAAATACAACGAGGTTCCTAAATCACATTCCCAAAATGCACCTCAGTATGCTAGATTTCCTGGACGTTTTTATATGAAATTTTCTGGGAAGAAACTGCTTCTGACGACCCGGCTGGCCAGTGACACTTGTGTGACTCGACGGCACAATGGCCGTAGCCTAAAGGAAATTCTTGCTAGAAACATTTAGGTAGTCTAGGACTTCAACCCAGGAAAAAATTCTTCCTGATCCGTTAAGAAATTTAAGCATCAACATTGCTCTTTTTTGTTGATGAAAGCATGAGTGGTGTAACGTGTAAGTGGTGGTAGTAGTAACATTACACTATCAGAATTCTAGAAGCATTGCATTGGGGACACATTCTGCTAAAATTCATAGCATTATCATCCAAGCAGATTCGTCAAAAGTACAAAAGAGTGCAAATTTTAACGACTCGTTGAAAATATAGTGGGTGAAATATACGTTAACCCTTTCAAGACTCTCGGGACATATATAACCCACCATATTTCTCTTAAAGTCTAGAGGTTTAAAACTGTTCCGTTTTACATAGTTTATTGAAGATTCAGTCCTACAAGAATTTCTAATTTAAAATTTCGGCCCGGTAACACCGTAAAGCGCCAGTATTATCTTTAGTAGCGAATTTATAGCAACTAGACCACATGCGTTTTCATTTGAGTTACATTGTAGTGTTTATAATGTAAGATTTTAATTGTGTAGGCTTCAAATATTCGAAAGAAAGGTAACAATTCTTCATTGCATAAAGGATAAACTAGACAGTAGACTCTTTTTTTTTTTTTTTTGCAAATGAGTCGTTCATATCTTATGGAGAAAGAGATGGAGGAAGAAATGAGAAAGCTTTTGGAGGAAAAAGAGTCTTTATCGCGAAGACATTCTTTTCATGACAGTGATCTTTTAGATGAAGATTATGGACCTTCGGAAAGTGACATGGAAGAGTATGTATCAGATCAAAATTCTATTGTAGACGAAGAAATTAAAGAGGAACGCGATGTAATCCTAGAAAATGAAGATTTTAATGGAAATGAATCCGCAGTTCGAATCCAAACAGGGCGACATACCGGTTGATGACGAAATCGCGGTTCTAATGTGGTTCAACAATCATAAAACATTTGTTCCGAGGTTTTTTGTTCCACAAAGTAAAACCGTAGATTGTCTCCTTTCACGTGACTTCACTGAAGTTGAGGTATTTTTATTAAAAGTATTTCCTAAAAGCCTTATGATATACATTGCGATTAAAAATTTACAAATCGTACAAATATACGATTAAAGAAATTCGAGAAAGATACTAAGAAAAAAAGAATTGCTACTAATCATTGGCGTCTCACTTATAATGTCTTATAATCGTGTTCCTGAATTCAATTGGTCAAATAACGAATCTCTTGGGAATCTGACAATAAAAAAGGCGATATCTAGAGATCGCTGCAAACTTCTTCTGTCAAAAATGTACCTCCAATTGAGAAGCCTGAAAATTTCAACAAGCTTTATTATATAGAAGAAGTTGCAAATTGTTCTAAAGATTTCGATTCGGTCAGAGGCTACTTGGCAAAGCATAAATAAGTCAATGGCGAAATTCAAGGGAAGATCATCACTCAAATAGTATCTTTCCATTAAACCTATTAAACGGGGTATCAAGATATGGGTTCGTAGTGATTCATGTACAGGTTATGTGTATGACTTCAACGTGTATGCGGTAAAATATTGTGAAGAAATAAAAGGTATTTATTTCATGAGAAAGGATAGTAAACAAATTGGATAATGCTATTAGAGACAAAGAAGTTGTCCTTTGCTTCGACAGATTTTTTCTATTGTGATATTGGTGGATTCATTACCTTACCTTGCTATAGGCACTTTGTTAAAAACTCGAAAAAATGTGGCTAAGTTTTCTAAAAAAACTAAACCGAGGTGAATTAGAATTTCGGGTGAATAATAATGTCACATTAATTTGTCCATGGCAAGGTACGAAAGATTTGCTAGCTATAAGTAATTGCTTTAGTGATAATGTAGTACATGTAAAACGTACTATGAAAGATGGAACAAACATCTCCTTTGCCCTGAGATGGTTCAGTTTTATAACAATCACACGGGAGGTGTGTATTTGTACCAAATAGTTGGCCTATATGATTTCAATCGGAAGTCAGGAAAGTGGTGGAAGAAGGACTTCTATAAATTATTGATGTTGTCAATCGCAAATGCTCATGTATTGCACAATGACTTGCATAGATCCAAAATACCGTTTTTGCCATTTTTAATAAACAGAAGCAGAAGGCCAAATTTCATTAGGCAGAGAATATGCGAAAATAAAGAGGACGTTGGCTGTGTCACTGGGGCGTCCTACTAAGGCGCAGAAAACTAACCTATTCAATAATGGTGATCATTTGCCGATTGAGGGAGAAACTCGAAGAAGTTGTCAAATATGTTCTGTACAATTTAAGAAAGAAAAACGAACTACCGCACTGTGCCAGGCATGTAACATACACTTATGTAAAAAATGCTTTACTCCGTATCACTTAAAATAATGTTGTATATATTTCATTAATTATATGCAATATTTTTTTAAGAAATAAAGTATCGATTTTTCAGACTGGTGGGTTATGTCCCAATAAAAATGTCTAAGCGGGACACATATGTCCCACACAAAATGGCGTATGTTTTGGTCAAATCTATCATGAAAATAGTTTTCTCAACTCTTTTTGCATTGCTACTATAAACAAAGTTTGAAAACATTAACAGTTTTTTAGAAAACTAAAAGGATTAAGTCGTAAAAGTCATATTGAAATGCGAAAATATCATATACGTGTGGATAGCCACTCACACATCTCTAAGACACAATCGACAGCAACGGCATGAGATCAAGCTTTGTAAAGCGATTTGCAGCTTTCCCGCGCGCGTCGGCGAAACGCTTGAGGATTGTTTTCTAAACCATATTGGATTTGTATAAATGTCTGTAAATATTACTTCCGCGTTGAATATTATTTCTTTATCACGACATGGAGTTTTTGATGTTTTTCCCGCCGTATGAGATTTTTATTTTAAGCGTTTAAATCTTTATTTTATTAATTAATATTTACATTATTATTATTTGGCAATTAGTTATTACTAAATTGATTTGTTAATTGGTATATTATATTCGAAGAATTTAAATTTGATTTGATTAGTCAATTTATATTACATTAGAGGATTACTCATTGAATTGATGCATGATTAGAGAATTGCTTATTGCTTATTATTCAATTGAAGATATGTAAACAGTATTTACTTTTTCGCAGAAAGACGAATTTTTAAGTAAGTAGGTGTTATTTCGAAAATTGTAATGGAAAGGTATCTTAATAATTATTTGTAAAATTTGGGACAAGGTGGACACGTGTTTCAAGTATAGGATTATAGCTGTTCATTGCATCGAACTATGAATCCGACATTTAACCATTACGCTATGAATGACCGTACAACCAATTATTAAAATTTCTCATTTAAACGTTGATTGTAGGTTTAAGTTTGCATACATTAATATATTATATTTTGAATAATTCGCTGTATACAGATATGGTATAATATATATTGTATTACCTATGTATTATGCATTTGGACGAATTTACACCGTTCACTGTATACCAATGAAGCAAGGGACTTTAACAATCAAAGTTCACCTCGTATAATTCTTGCATTGGGTTTTTTTTCTGAGAAGCATCGGACCATCCTAAAGATGGCCTAGTTGCCTCTACAGTGATCAAAGTAACAATCAAAGTTCAAACCCTTAACAACTGTGGCTCATCTCCAGTATTAGAGTACGTACTAACTCTTCATATATCGTGTTAGTACGTACTCTAATACTGGAGATGACTCACATGTGTTGAGGTTTTGAAGTTTGATTGATAAAGTCCCCTTTTCTATTAAGATCACTGCAGAGGCAACGTTGGCCATCTTGAGGATGGTGCGATGCTTCTCAGAAAAAAAACCCCAATGCAAGAATTATACGAGGTGAACATTGATTTTTAAAGTCCCCTATTTCATTGGTATACATTAAAGGTTCATCTCAATTTGTAAAAGGTGTTAATTCGTCCAAATGCATAACACATAGGTGATACAATATTTTATACCATAT
>WYDF02318894.1:0-14541 GCA_009867245.2 Adranes taylori
ATCAGCATATCAGGTCATTTCATCCCTGGGGGATTAGGTAGAGGGAGTTAAAGGGAAAGTGGCATTGAATGGAAAGACGAAGAAAGGGGCTTGACGGAGAAGGTTTATGGATCATGGAAAAATAAGGGTTGAAATAGAAAAGATAAGGGACAAATAAGGGTAAGAAAAAGAAAAAAGTGGGGGGGAAATGTTTTTTATTGGTTTTTGTCGTGGTTTTTTTCTATTTAAAGTTCTGGCTTACGTAAATGTCAGGGGGACCCACTTATCTACCTGATTCTTAACTGCAATTTAAGTATCAATAAAACCTTTTTAAATTTGTACAGGTTAATATTATTATGTAGCCCAGTGGCTTATCAACAAAGTGGTTAGAACCGATGTTTTAAATGAAATAAAGATCTTTTATTATAATCAATGGATTACCTATATATGATTGAGAGTATGAAAATCTATAGAAGTGTCGTTCCATAGCCTGATGGGATTCAAGGAAGTTCGAAAGGCAATTAATGTCACAGCACTTTTGCAAATTGTCTTGAAAGTAAATGGATTGCAATGATCGGACGATAGCTTTTAATGTTGTCTGTAACACTTCTTTGTATATCGGCGTAGCCTTGTTCCATAAATGTAGAACATCCTTGCATCTAATACAAATAACGATGCAATTGTATAGATCGGTAAGAAATGTTCCATTAGAAATTTAACTGTAAGAAATTTTCTGTTAGAAATTTGCCAGAAGTGAGCCAAGACCGGCCGGATGCAAATACAGGAGCCGGTGGTGAATTGATGGATAGACCATTTCTAGGGTATACTAATTAATAATAATTAGACATTTGCTATTTATCCATGATGAAATTAAAATTTGTAATAATCTTGAAAATGTCTACCAACTCAATGAAACATTTAAACTGCGCATCTTAATATCTTTATAAACTCAATTTCATTGCACACATAACCTTTTGCATCTGATACAAAGCCTTACAAATTAGTTTTTGCCCAAAGGAATGTTAACTATGCCATGGCATCGGAAATAAAAAAAAATCAATAAACGAAATAGCTAAATGACAAGAGAAAAAAATTCTAAACGTGTCGTTCATCCAGGTAGACACCTCTATTACCTGCACCAACATTCGACAATCTTTGAACTACGGCAAAAACTACTATAGTGATTGTAGTAGACGGCCAAACACCCAAATCGACGCACGGACATGCCCATGTATAAATATACGTTTACTATAGCCTAAATGTCGTTTCACATGTTGGGATTTCATGTCGTTTGTTTTGCTCCAATTTTCCAACCTATTTTAAACTCTTAGATCAAATTGGAATCAAATTAATCATTTAGAGACCAATTCTTAAAATATTTGATACAACTCTGTAGAAAATATTTGATTGAGTGTTTAGCCATATTTATGGCTCGGACTATCAAGGAGCTTGGCCACCCCTATTATAGAATAACGAAGTAGTCAGGTACCTATAATTGTGAACAGGGGATTGCTTACGCTAACCCATATAAAAAGTCCCATCGCAGCCATGTCACGTCGGAGAGAACAACCGTCCGCCCTAAATTAACCACGATAATATAATGCTTATTCATGAAACTCGATTTATTTGTTTTTATATAGTGTGACTGATTTATCAATTCCGGCCCATTATAATAGTAAGCTATACCATAGGTGAATAGGAATCACGTCGTTAAATGACATGCATAGAGTTCGTAGATGTTTAGTCGGCGTCGCCGAAAATGTATCGGAAAAAACGGCGGCTGTGATCTTCATGCATTGCAAGATATAAACATTCTTTACCCGGGGTCGATGGCAATAGGACGTCTCCTGGAGCAATTGGTGGGATTGGCGATCCAGGTGGAGTTGATGGAGCTTCTGGTTAGCTTGGCGACAGGTCATATGCAGGTGCTCATCTTGTATATGTATTTTGTCATCCATCCATCGTATAAGCTTTTTGAGTTTTTTTTTAATATTTTCGGTGGTGTGTATGTTCAAATTTAGAATTTAAGTATGAAATTTACATGTTCAATGTTGTTTATTTGTTTAAATGTTTAACGTGTAAAGAAAATAAAGTTTGTGAAATGCATATTTATGTTCGAAGGTGATGTGATGATTTTTCATGCTCCAAAATTAACACTGAAAAAACTAAGTATTGGTTTTTCCAGGGTTGCTAAATAAAACTTGGCAAGTTAACTTTTCAAATTATATATATATATATATATATCCTTTATATCAGCTTTGTTTTTGTGCTATTTGTTTCAATTAAGCCAGTATTTCCAATTGGATTAGCAATTAGCAATTTCCACTAGCTTTGGTCTACAAGTTTAATATACAGTGGTTTGTAGATTAGAGAAAGTCATTGAGATAATCAACAAGGGACTCACAGACTTCGTTCAATTCGTACAAATTGGATTGCACGACCTTACGGTTATTTTGGTCACACATTGCGAACTATCAACACAGGTACGTTTAGCCAAATTTATGCGCTGAACATTGCCTAAAAAGTGTCTCCGAGCAGAGGCGGCGAGAATAGTGTCACTTTTAAATTGCGACAAGAAGTTGTATGAACCCTAACTGCTTAATCAACTCTACCCCCAGTTAAAGTCATCCAATTAAATC
Organism: Adranes taylori; assembly: GCA_009867245.2. Taxonomy (NCBI): domain Eukaryota; kingdom Metazoa; phylum Arthropoda; class Insecta; order Coleoptera; family Staphylinidae; genus Adranes; species Adranes taylori. The sequence goes on from WYDF02318894.1 coordinate 2,619, forward strand.
AGAGTAATACAATTTTAGGTAGGACGTAGTTAAAGTTCATAAAATACTAGCGGAACCAACAAAAGTTGTTTTGCCCCGCCTGGTCCTCATATTTGCATATGACACCGACAGCTCCTCATATGGCACCGACAGCTCCACTGGACATGGCCTAATTGCCGTGACCAGCGACATGGTCTAAAGGACTCGGTTTTCCCGCGGCCAGCGGCTTATCTGTTTGCCGCGGTTTTCCCGCGGCCAGCGGCTTATCTGTTTGCCGCGGTTTTGTCGCGGCCAGCGGCTTGGTCTAATTGACCGGTGCTTTGCCGCTGCCAGGGATATATCTAATTTTGAATCGAAAGACGATTTTTCATGTCAATCTCTTGAACGAATTAAAATTTGAACCAGGGGACTGGTAAAATTATTTACGTATGGACGAAGCGACCTATATAGAATTGTTGCAATTAATAATATCATTCATAGCCAAACAAGATACATATATGAGAGAAGCAATAAGCTCTCATGAGAGGGTTACTGCTACCGATTTATTACCACAGATAGAAGTTATGAAAACTTAAAATATTTAGTCACAATTTCGCCTTAATCAGTAAGCCAAATTATTCCGGAAACTTGCTCTTGTATCCATCCATTTGGATAATCTCAATTTTTTTTCTCCCTCGTCGAGAGTCTATTTTTATAACCATTTATCTTAACGTATTTTAGTTTATTTACTAAGTTTTCATAGGCTATATTCTTCATACGCCTATCGTGGTAATCTTTTGGTTTAATTTTCTTTAAAAGTCATCGCTGTGGTCAGTGCACCAGTACAGTCTTTTCCTCCATACATTGCATGTTTAGTATGCACGAACAGGTCCACGAATTGAACGAAATTTATGGGCCCCTTTATGTATATATTTCTCATGAACCAATATGAAACGAAATAATTATTTAATTTAGTAATGTGACTACGAACAACTAAATTAAAGTTGTGGCTATTCACCCACTCAGTACGATAGGATGTAGTTTTGTGTGTAATGTCCCTGACACGCATTGAAAGTATAGTAGACGCGTATGTAATTCCATCGTTCTGTCGACTTTCATTCATGGTACCATATCCGAAACGTCCGGCTGGCCTTCCATGCCAGCAGCAGACTTATGCTTCTAAAGCACAGAGGTATACAGCACAGGCCGGACAACATAAACAACTGACCACTGCGATGTCTGACGATTGTTTTGACACCTACAGAGCGTTACACGAATAACTTATTAGATTGTTTCATATGGAAAAAAGAAAACAGTTTTTAACACCTTCAGCATGTTAGTTAGTGCTGTAGCAAATACTTCCTTAAAGATTTTCTGTTATTTTCCTCTACAAATAAAATACTTGAGGAACTTGTACTGATTTATTTATAAAGAGATTAATGTAAGAAGTATATATTTGGCTTTATCTCGAGTTATATTTATCAGGGATCCGAAACGCAATTTTTTTCGTTCCGGTTCTGCAAAGAAAAAATATATCGGTTCCGTTCCGGTTTTTGGTTTACGGTTTTCGGTTCAGCTCCGATTTAAATAGCAAATTGATGTCAATACACCCACACCGCCCATATCTTTTTATGCAGCTTTTCGCTCTAACTTACGGTGCTCACCTTTATAATTAAAATGCCAAAGGCGAATATTTTCCCACACAAGAACAGCAAATCCTCTGAATTATTTTTATAATTTTTGTAGCAATAAAAACTTAAGAGCAAATTTATAGCAATTTAATAAACTTAGTACATTATATTTACTAACTTACATAATTCCTTTGTAAGTAAGTAGCAGCGCACGCTATTTCTTGCAAGGACATTCAGCTCTACAATGGTTTTCCTTCCTTCTGTGTCTCTTTATCCACAGTCCTTCGCCATGATGTCTTTGGTCTTCAATGTTTCCTTTTCCCCTGCGGATTCCAGAATAAAACTTGCCCCTCCACAGCATCCTGGTATTTTCTCCATAGAACCTCCATTTTCTTCTCTTGACTTGAATGGAGATGAATTTCTCTCAATTTTGGTTCCAAAGATCTTCGTTAGATATCACATTTGGCCAGAAGATTCGGAGAATTTTTCTGAGGCATTAATTCAGGAAAACCTTCAAGCTACTGTTGATTGTAGAGGTGACCTTCCAAATTTTACAACCGTATAAAAGCACTGATTTTACATTGGTTCTGGAAATTCAATGTTGGGTCGTTGTGGAAGTCTCTCTTGCCCTCCAGAGTGGATAAGCCTGAATGAAGGCCCCATTTCCCTCTCGGATACTAAGTCTAACATCTGCAGCTTCACCACCATCATGGGTCACTATGCTCCCAAGGTACGTTAACTCTTCTACATTTTCGATGTCTTCAGTATTCACTCTCAATGCTTTTGCATCTCTTGTGTTTATCTTTATAATCTTGCAGGAGTTTACTTTCAGACCCACCATCTTGGCTTCGCACTTGAGATCTTGGAGTTTCTTCGTCATATTTAGATGGTTTTATGAGAGTACGAAGATATCATCTGCAAAATCTAGATCCCCCAGTTTTTGAGTCAGCTTCCACTGTATGCCCCTCTTTTTTCCATCCGTGACTTTCCTCATCACATTATCCAGAACCAATAAAAGATTGTTGGGTACAGAATACATCCTAGGCGAACTCTTGACTTTTCTGCGAATGGTTACGAGATTTTCCCCTCGGGATGACACTGCATGTGTAGTTGTTGTATGTTTCTCTAATTACTTTTGTTATCTCCTCCAGTATTCCGTATTCTTACAAGGTTTTCCACATACTGTCCCTTTTACAGGAGTCGAAGGCCTTTTCAAAATCTATGAACAGAAGACGAAGGCTAGTGATAAATTGATTTGACTGTTTGATAATAATACGAAGCGTGTTAATTTGGTCGGTGCAAGAACGATGACTTCTAAACCCTGCTCGCCCCTTCCTTATTTGTGTTTCCACTTGTGCTTTGATTCTGTTGAGTATCACCCCCGGAAACACTTTACTTGGAATTGATAGTACGGTGATTACTTTTCAATTATGACAGTTATTGTTGTTCCCTTTCTTGGATAATTTGATAAGAAATCCCTAATTACTTTTGTTACTTTTGTCCCTAATTACTTTTGTTTTCAGGCTTGTGGCAAGTTTCCTTTGTTCCAAATCTTCTAGAGAGGGTACAGAAGCAGAAGATCAGTGGCGGTGTCTGGGTCAGTTGACACGAGCTCTGGTGAAATATTATCTGCTCTAGGAGCCTTTCCATGTTTCATCTGCTTGATCGCTGTCTTCATCTCCTTCTTGGACGGTGGGTCAGAGTTAACTACGTTTCCTACTCCTCCTATATTCTGTACAATTTCTTCCCTTCTTTAGGTTTTTGTTCAGCCTCTTCCTCACTTTCTCTATATAGCATCTCCATGCAGTGTTCGCGCCACCTTGCAAGTTGTGCTTTTCGTTGGTGAGGAGGTCTCCTTGTCTATTTTTCATCGGTCTTCTGCGGTTGAATTTCTTCTCGGAGATAGTTCTCGTGACATCGTATAGTTTCTTCATGTTTCCAGCGCCTGCCGCTTTCTCTGCCTTCTCGGCCAATTCTGAAATCCATGTCCTGCAATCAGCTTTATCACTCTTTTTCACCTGCTTATCCTTGGCTTGATATTCTGTCTGAAGCTGGATTTTCTGGAGACGTGTCTTGCTTCAATTTCTAATACGTGGTGTAAAGTAGCTTTTATCATAGAAAAAGTTTTTCGTGAACCGAAAAAAATATCGGTTGGGCTCCGGTCTTCGTTCCGGCAAAAATAATGGTTTTTTTCGGTTTTCGGTTCGGTTCCGGTTTCTTAATATTTATATTAAAACTTGTGATCTATATGTCAAATTCAAATGATACTTCTCTATCATAACTACTCAGTAGTCTCTCTGTGAGACTTGCATCTGCTCAACACCTAGAGTCACCTCTGTTAATTAAAACAAAATCATGTTTGACTGTAAAAATCTACCTGTTCCCGTACACGTTTAAGGAAGCATGTCAAGGATTTTGAATTAAAAAAGAAAAGTTTTTAATTTTTACAGTTTGGGTGACATTGGAAGATTAAGCAGAAACATATTGTCACACCTCCACCAAAATGTCACACCTGCCTGGGATAGTGACTTCGGATCTAACTCATAGGTATAAGAACAGTCAATCTTATGGTTGTACTCGGGAAAGAAATAGAAATTCAATTTAAATTAAACAAATTTATTGAAACATTTACTTGGTTTGCCAATATATTATTTTAATTATTTATTTAAAGGGTAAAATGTCTAGCGACAATTTATTCAAATATAATTCATTCTACTAACAGTTTTTTAACAACCCTTCAACTTAATGAATAGTAATTAAATCCAGAATTAATTATCAACAAATTAAATGATTATTTTAATCTATTAAATTTAGATCTTTCGATCAACCCTTGCACAACTATTTGAACATAATGATTAATAAAAAGATCTTACATTCTCGTATCTATGCCAGTCGCCTTACAACCAAATAATAATAGAAAGAATATAGTAACGAACTGAATACTTTACTTCTAACTTTGAAAACTAAAACTGCAGTCTTTGGCTTTGGCAATACCTTGACTTTATTGATGGAATGCAGCGAGTTTCCAATTTAGCTAGTACGTGTATCTTTTAGTTACAAAATAATATATTTTTCTCGTATATAATTTAGTTGCCAACTAGTTGCGCTTAGGTTTGTATTTTAATTTAACCTTATAATTTCCGGTACCAGACAATATGATTTTTATTTTGGGTTTTTTGTTTAGCTTGGTTGCATCAGTCGCTTGGTTTGATGACTTTATCATCACGTTTCTTCTTTCTATCCACACAGGAGTACCGCTCCATACCGGAATGCCTCACCATAGCATTGTATTCAAACGGCTTATTGTACTTTCCTTGATCGTTTAGTTACATCAGTCCAATATATCTGTACCTTGTAGCAGTTTCAATATTTCCTGGTGGGAACAATTTTGTATCAATTCAAATTCAACTTTCTTTTCTCCAAATAGATGCCTCCTTCTGGATGCCAACGCTTCACACTTATATAAGATAAGTTGAACCGCCTCGCTTTCCTCCAGACACAATTTAAAATCTACTTGAACAGTGTCTTCTTAACTAAACCATTCAATAGGGCACCTCGAGGCACATTGATTATCTTCCAATTTCAAGCTCTAGAATTTTACTTGAACAGAGATTCAAAAGCTACATTCTTCCAGACTTCATATGAACCAATCTAATATTGTTATTATAGGCGGCTAAACGATTTCGAGTTATGATGCTTTTTATGACTTTAGTTTTCAGGTACAAGCTTTACATATCTCGAACGAACAGATATTTCTAGTGCATATTTCGCGTATTTATTGTTAAACCTACGCATTTAGATATTGTTTATGTCTCCATTTTATCGTATTATTTACAACGCCGGCCTCTGTGCCTTTTATAATAATATGCATTCGCTTAACTCTATACACGGAGTGACTAAACGTTAGGCAACACAAATTACGTATTAAGGTGTGTTTACCTTAAACTTCTTGCTCGATTCATTGTTTGGGATAGAACTTTTATAGGGCAAGTGTGAGGATATTTCAAAAGAAATAGAATCTGCAAAACGGATTAACCAATGACGTATTTTAATGACCCGGAGGCACTGAAGTGTGCGTCCACTCTGTCCAACTAAGTTTCATTGTGATTACGGCTCTGGTCAATTTTCCAATTTCTTAACTGGGAGTGAGCTTATGCTTGGGTTCCCCTTCAAGATTTTGAGTTTTTATTTGAAACCTTGAGTCCTCAATAGTAATGTCGCTCGTCGAAAAATATTCAGTGTTGAGCCAGCCGTGTCAGAGGTAGAGCGCAGTATATTTATAAAACCGGACGGTGTAGATGACCAATACTGGTTTAAAGCTCATGATGTTGCTACATTCTTTAAGTATAAAGATACTGATCAAGCAATAAGAGTTAACGTGCTGCCTGACTGGAAGTGTTCATGGAACGAATTGGTAAGAGGATCCAATTGTTCCTCTTCTTGTTTGCCTTCAAATTTACATCATAAAAAATTGTATGTACATCACAAATTTTAGAAATATGTTTTGCAATAAATGATAGTTATAAACAACTATGAATTGTTAGTAGTTTGCAATAAGCAATACTTTACACTTGTCGTTTAACCGTCCTTAAAATTATTTACTTCGGCCTTAACTGTTATTGATATTGATCAAACTGTAACGTCACTGTACATTTTGTTGTAGTAATTAATTTAACAATTTATCAGATATGTTCTTTTTGCCTACGAAACCACATTTTACAGGATTCATTCTATCAACAGACCCAAGTTTCACTATTACTCATCGATCAAACCTTACAAGATCTATTAATGTTTTGTCATATAACCAAACCCATATTAAACATTATGCGTTGGGTTATATGACTACATTTCTTTCACGCCCCAGTCGGTAGTAAAGTACATTCAGGATATTTGCCATATTTCCTACTTCAAGTATTGGAATATCTTCCACTTGATTTTATATACCTCATTTGAATTGCACATGAAATTGCTCCTGTAAACTATAGTGATGGGTAAGATGAAAATGGGGGAGTAACTCTTTTTTATTTGTGAGGCCCCAAAAGACGTAATTCATATGAGGTGAGGAGAAATAGAACCAAGTTATTATCGAGGATTTATCGAACAATGATTATCATCAGCTGCCTGCCCACGAAAGGGTGGGAGGGGAGGAAGCATTGGATGCGCGTATCAGCCCAGTAAAATGCCCAGTAAAATGGAATTTGGCAAGTGTGCGGCTTATATGAAGAACATCAGTAAAAATAACAAGAAAAAGACTTATAAGTAGAATGCAGAATTAGAGCGTTATACAGTTTGTATGAGGAACTTTCGTACATCAGTAGAAGTATCAAGAAGAAGACTTCGATAAGCAGAATGGAGGGCATACGAGCGGCATGCCAGTATTCTAACGACCTCCTGAGACAATAAGATAATCAGATTGAATACGTAAGAGATGGCAGGATGAAGTGGAAGATTTCATCTAGTTCGAGTTTGTGAGGGGAGACGGTTCTTGGCCGAGAAGAATGAATGGAAGTATTTGGGAAGAACCGGGCCTTCACGAGCTGTAGCGCCGATGTCGTAGGATCAAAAAGAAGATTTATTCAACAATGAGTACACCTACTCACGAAAATGGGGGGAGGAAGCATTGGATGCATTAGATGCGCGAGAAAGTGAAATTTTTAGGCAACTTTACGGAGCAGTCCAGCAAAATGTAATTTGGAATATATATTGTATTAGAGAGTTATACAGCTTCTATGAGGAACGTTCGTACATCAGTAGAAATAACAACAAGAAGACCTCGATAAGCAGAATGGAGTGCATACGAGCGGCATGCCAGTATTCTAACGACCTCCTGAGACAATAAGATAATCAGATTGAATACGTAAGAGATGGCAGGATGAAGTGGAAGATTTCATCTAGCTCGAGTTTGTGAGTGGAGAGGGTTCTTTGCCGAGAACAATGAATGGAAGTATTTGGGAAGATCCCAAATACTTCTAATGATGGAGTATATTCAGAGGCGAATTCTGGTAAGAATGAACAGCTAAGATAAATTACCTTAGTGGTCTCTAATTGCAAGCACAGGCTTCCAGATTGAGTTTCTTCAATTCAGGATATTCGTGCCGTTTAATATATTTCTAACTTGTTTGCACCTGAATGTGTTGGTATCATAATACACCTTATTGGTTAGGTTATATGAAAACATTTCGTTCACAACCCTGTCTCTAGTAAAGAACATTTAGGCTTCATGAAATATCCCTACTTCAAGTATTAAAACATGTTCCACTAGATTTAAGTACCTCATGTGGATTACACATAATATTGCTCCTGTAGGACACACAAAACCAATTCACAACTGCATTCGCCATAACTTTCCAACTAGGTGGAATAGAGGAAGTGAGTTATTTAGAATAGATATCGTAGGATCAAAAAGAGGATTTATTCAACAAGGACTACACAAGCTGTCTACTCACGAAAAAAAGGGTGGGGGGAGGGGGAGGAAGCATTGGCGCGAGAATGTGAAATCTTTAGGCAACTTTATGGATTAGTTCAGGAAAATGTAATTTGGCAAACATGATCTATTAGGAACTTTCGTACAACAGTAAAAATAACAACAAGAGAAGACCTCGATAAGCAGAATGGAGGGCATACGAGCGGCATGCCACTATTCTATCGACCTTCTAAGACAATAAGATAATCAGATTGAATACGTAAGAGATGGCTGGATGAAGTGGAATATTTCATCTAGCTCGAGTTTGTGAGTGGAGACGGTTCTTCACCGAGAAGAATGAATGGAAGTATTTGGGAACACCCGGGCCTTCACGATCTGAAGCGCCGATGAATGAGGTAAGGTAATGATGGAGTGGATTTAGAGGTGAATTCTGGTGACAATGAACTTCCAGCTAAGATAAATGACCTTAGCGGTTTCTAATTGCAAGCATAGGCTTCCAGATTGAGTTTCTTCAATTCAGGATAATTGTGCCGTTTAATATTTTTCTAACTTGTTTGCAACTGAATGTGTTTGTATCATAATACACCTCATAAGTTAGGTTATATGACCACATTTCATTCACAGGCCTGTCTTTAGTAAGGAACATTTAGGCTTCATGAAATATCCCTACTTCAAGTATTAAAACCTGTTCCACTAGATTTTACATACCTCATGTGGATTACTCATAATATTGCCCCTGTAGGAGACACACAACTAATTCACAACTGTATTCGCAATAAGTTTCCAAATAGGTGGAATAGAAGAAGTGAATTATTTAGGATAGATATCGTAAGATCAAAAAGAGGATTTATTCAACAATGATTAGACCAGCTGTCTATTCATGAAAAGGTGGGAGGAAGCATTGGAAATCTTTAGGAAACTTTACGGATCAGTCCAGGAAAATAGAACTTGGCAAATATGATCTATTGGAGCGTTATACTTCTTCTATGCGGAACTTTCGTACATCAGTAGAAATAACAACAAGAAGACCTCGATAAGCAGAATTGAGGGCATGCGAGCGACATGCCAGTATTCTAACGACCTCCTGAGAGAATAAGAAAATCAGATTGAATACGTATGAGATGGCTGGATAAGGTGGAAGATTTCATCTAGCTCGAGTTTGTGAGTGGAGGCGGTTCTTGGCCGAGGACCATGAATGGAAGTATTTGGGAAGACCTGGCCCTTCACGAGCTGTAGCACCGATGAATAAGGTATGGTAATGATGAAGTGGATTCAGAGGCGCATTCTGGTGAGAATGACACTCCAGATGAGAAAAGTTATCTAAGTGGTCTCCAATTGCACACACGGTTTCTACATTGGATTTCTTTAATTCAGGATAATCGTGCCGTTTAATATTTTTCTAACTTGTTTGCATCTGAATGCATTTGTACCATAATACACCTTATAGGTTAGGTTATATGACCACATGTCGTTCACAGCACTGTCAGTAGGAAAGAACATTGGGGCCTCATGCAGTATCCCTACTTCAAGTATTAGGACATGTTCCTCTAGATTTTATCAAAAATAAATCAAATACAATAGAAATTCGATTATTTATTGAAATAATAAAAAATAATTAGTAGGTAAATTTAAAAAAGCTATGTTTGGATTTGAAAAGTTCATGCGACTTCTGCTGCTGCTTATTTGCTATAATAGTTGGAAATCTTGGCTCCAGCGTCGTCGTCGAAAATGCAATTAATATTTTCATAGCTTTATAACATAACGTTGGATATTATTCTTTCAAGGATATTCAAAACTGAGAACATTTTTATTTTATGTCTTGAAACAAGTGACATCAGAAGATAAGTTTATTCTTTTCTTGATTATTAAGTGAGCATGAATTAACATCTTTAATAAAATGATAACATTTCTTCGGGAAGAGAAAAATAAGGGGGATGGGGGAGGGGGATTGCTCTTTCCTTTTCGTGTGTGTCTTCCATGGGCATAGAATTGTCGGACCAACTAGACTGGCAAGAACAAGTTCATAAAATTTGTTCAAAATCGATGAGGTGGGCTCTATTAATAGTGTTCAAAGTTTTGTCATGTCTATGCATCAAGCAACATTTCATATGGAATCAACGTGTGGGGTATAACGTAAGATGTGAAATTTTTCATTTTTTGCTAATATTGCAAAGCAAATAATTAAAATATGTTGTTTTAGAAGAAATTTTTTTTTATGTTACTTTTTTTAATTTTTTAAAATGATGAGAAATTAATTATATTAACTAAACACCAAATTTTATTGAAAATATATTTAGACGTTTTGTGGTACAATATTATATCCATTTTATGACATTTTTATGTGACATATCATTGTATATAATGCTTTAGCAATAAACATCTAGAATCACTCTTTAGATTGCGAATCTCTTTTGTCTTTATTACTCTACAACTGCTATTAACTAATAGTATTTATGATTTATTAATAATGGATAATCTGTTATTCTTTTTATCAAGCGTTTTACACGATTAAAGATTTCTGAATAAAATTTATTTTTTTGTTATTAATTAGTTTAAAACGGCAAGAATATTGTTTTTCGTATTCAAATATATTTATAAATATATAAAATTCAATATTATACTTTTTCAAGTCTTTGGCATGATTTCTAACAACTCATCAACCTCATCGAGTACACAAAATAAATATTAAAATATAAATCGAGATAAGACTATTTCCAACCAAATGGTATAAAAGAATTACTAAAATTTAAGGTTATTGGTTTTGTTATATTTCAAAACTAATGAAATGCTCAGTATAATTTCTTTATACGACATGTGTATTTAAATTAAATTAAGAGTAAATTTTTTATGTTAAATTAAATGTTTAATGTTGTTTAAGGTTCCTAAATAGTTATAAGTTATTTAGTGTAATAGGATTATTTAGAATAAGTGATATAATAAAATTTTAGTACATTTATTTATGTGATGAAGATATTTATGGATATTAGTACAAACATCGCTGCTCAAAAGGTAATCAAATTTTATATTGTTTCATGTCTAACTTTTTTTGATATATTGCCACGTACCGAAATGCAAGCAGATTATCTTTGTCTATAAATTGTGTTCTAATAAATTCAATATTCATATATTGGGACAAAGTCATGACAATATTGATATATTTTCCATAAATTAATGTCATATGAATTATACATTCATATCATTATATTTTAAATAAAATACCCTCTTCGGTTGTGTTGCTAATATCCATTTGTTTTTATTTTTTATCCTCAACAAATTTGGAAAAATATTAATCAAATATCTGTAAACATATTTAGATCTCCCGAAGTCAATTTGGTTAAAAAAACTTTACATGTTTGAGCAGAAAGACCCAAAACATTTGTAAAAATCCATTTGTAGAAAATCTATTAGAATTGTGGCAGCTTAGAAACAATGTTAGAACAAATAAAAAGAATTTGAATAATTAAATAAGAATTAAACTTAAATAATTAAATCAGAATCAAAACTTGAATAGGGCTGGTATTAATTTACCAATAATGTTCTATAAATTATACATAACAAATAACTTCAATGAAATGCAATAATTATACGAATATGTCATATTTACATGTTTCGTCAATAAATCAAAACAATAGTACACCTACATATGCGTATTTGAAATTAATATGTTAATGTTATGAAACGTCTATCTATCTGTTAATCTAGCAAAATCATCAGATTGAATTTTCGAAATTTGCTTTCTTTATTCCAAATACCATTATTTTGGTTTTTATTTTAATTTTCTTTGACTTGCAGTATGAATGGATGTGTAATAGTAGGATAAGTAGGATGAGGGTTGTGTAAGGGGTGATGGCACGACATGGTCAATATAGCCAACCCAAACGTCAACCTCGCCTGCTCGAGTGATGACTAT
>WYDF02318916.1:0-14541 GCA_009867245.2 Adranes taylori
GGGAGTGGGCACTGTCTCAAGAGTCAGTGGCTAAGTTCTGTTGAGGACCCAGAGTCGCGGGGTATAACGCGACCCCCATGCCATGGGTTACGGGTGAAGACCATTACGGCGATGAAGGTGGAGAAGAAAATCTTCGGTACAGCGGATTCGGCGGAAGTGGCAACCCTGCTTTTAGGGATGGTATAGAAGCAATGGGACCTCTAAGCTGTGGTGAAGGCAATCCTTCTACAGGGCACCTTTTTGTCTTTAGCGTTAAGGCGAATAAACAATATCTATATTGTCAACGGCATAAGATGAGGAAGGCAACGACAAACCACCTCATTATTTTCTCAAGTACATTATGGTGATGGCTGATGAATCAAACGGCCCCGAGTACGGGCGCCTTTAAAATAAGGAATGGAATGGGGTGCCCAGAATAGGAATGGTGTGTATGGCAATTATTGTATCCAAAGAAATTAATAATGCTGTAACCAATTTTGTCCCTTCTTCTGAAAAAATAATTATGTTACAGATAAACACTTTCTCAACAAAAATAAATATTATTGAAGTATATGCACCTACTTGCGATTGTGATGAAGTTGAAATTGAAGATTTTTATTATCAATTAACTGAAGTTTTGAGAATAACGAAGAGAAATGAAATAAACTTGATTATGAGAGATTTAAATGCCAAGATAGACAAAGGTGTAAAGTTGTTGGTATAGCAGGCAATTTTGGATTGGGAGAGAGAAATGAGCGTGGTGACCGATTTGTGAAATTTTGTGAAGAAACTTCAATGACGATAAGCAATACATTTTACGATTATCCTAAACGTCGTCTATATACATGGAAATCTCCCTCAGATAATAAAACATGATTGTTAGAAATCAAATAGACTTTATAACCATCAATAGCAGATTCAAAAATTATATAAAATCAGTAAAGACTTACCCAGCAGCTAATGTACCGTCAGACCATAATTTATCACACAGATTTGCTTTAAAAGGATAGCTAAAAGACGCCAACAACAGAAAGTAGATGTAGAATTATTAAGAAATGAAGATACTTTATGGAAAGCAAAGAGTCTATTAATAAAAAAATTAAGGAAATTAATTACATCAATAATAATATGAATACAATAATGTTATGGCAACAAGCTATATCTGTATTAATTAATTCGGCTGAAGATAAGCTAAAGAAAACTAATGATAACCGCATTAAGGAATGGATGATGGATGACATTCTGCAGTTAATGGAACAACGTAGAAAATATAAAGGTAATAATCAATTGGAATATTGAAGAATCCACAAAGAAATAAGAGTAAGATTAGTTAGAAAAAGAGAGATAGCTCAAGGAACAATGTGAAGAAGTAGAAAAATATGAAAGACAACGTGATAGCTTCCAGTTATTTAAAAATATTAAAGAAATGATAGGGTCCAAAAAAAATGTTATGAATAGTACATTGGAAGATAGAAATGGGAATATTCTAACGGATCAAGAGCAGAAATTAACACGATGGAAGGAATATGTGGAGGAGTTGTTTGAAGATGGTGATAGAGAAGCGTGCACAGGAAGACAAAATGCTGAATCTGGTCCGTCGATTTTAGAGGATAACGTTGTATATGCCATCAAAAGATTGAAAAATAGAAAAGCTAATGGCCCTGACAATATACATGCTGAGCTGTTGAAACTAATAGAGGGTAAAGGTATCAAGTTCCTAACAAAAATGTTTAATAAAGTATATAATACTGGTGTAGTCCCTAAAGAGTGGCTGTTGTCCACGTTTGTAATGATTCCTAAAAAACCAAATGCAAAGAAATGTGAAGATTTCCGATAAAGGTTTTTTGTACATTATTCATTTCAGAATTTACAAGAAATTAAAAGAAAACATAGGAGAAAGTCAATTTGGTTTTCGTAATGGACTAGGTACTAAAGATGCTCTTTTTGGGATGCAGATACTTTTCCAATTATATAGAGACTACGATACAGACGTGTACGGTTGTTTTATTGACTTTGAAAAGGCGTTTGACAAAGTTCAACACAACAAAATGATTGAAATACTTAAGAAGTCTCAAATTGATGATAAGAATATTCGCATCATTCAAAACTTATACTGGAATCAAGTAGCCACAGTTAGAGTAGGTGATACCTAAACTGAGGAGATCCAAATAAAGCGTGAAGTACATCAAGTTCGTGTTTTGTCTCCATTATATTTAATATGTACTCGGAGGAAATATTTAATGAAGCTTTCAATGAAATCCAAGAAGGCATAATCATAAATGGCGAATCTATAAAGGACATACGGTATGCAGATGACACTGCACTTTTAGCAGCTTCACTCGAGAATTTACAACATCTCCTTAAACGGGTTAGAACAACATGCGAAAACTACAGCCTTAAAATAAATACAGGAAAAACCAAATACATGGTTATAAGTAGAAGAACAATAATTGATGCAGGCCTATTTGTAATTAACACAAGACTCCAACGTGTTGATAAATTTAAATATCTGGGATGCTATATCAATCATACTCTTGAGATCAGATGTCGCATTGAACAGGCAAGAGCAGCATTTATGAAATTGAGAAGTATTCTGTGCAATAGGGATTTAAACCTAGAACTCAGAACGAGACTTGTTAGATGCTTTATATTATCAATATTATTTTACGGAGTAGAGACATGGACAGTCTAGGAAGAATCCAATGCGGCATCTGAATGCTTTTGAAATGTGAATTTACCACAGGGTATTGAAAATCAGTTGGGTTAACCGAGTTGCTAATCAAATCGTTCTTCACAGAATGAACAAAGTAGCAGAGGTCACAAGAATAATTGAGGTTCGCAAATTAAAATATTTCGGTCATATCATGCTTAACCCAACGAAATATCGATTGCTGCACCTTATTATGCGAGGTAAAATTTATGGTAAGAGACCACCAGGTAAACGTAAGGTTTCCGGGCTAGTGAACTTGCGGAAATGGTATGGCCGAAGATCAGCCGAACTGTTCCGTATAGCGGTGAACAAGATAAGAATATCCAGGCATGATCGCCAACGTCCACTAGGAACACCGTTGGTTCCTAGAATATCGCTATCACGGAATTGCATTGTATATAGTTTTATTTTTTTATTTCCATAACAATCAATTTATTCAAAATATTACCGTTTTCTGTAAAAGGTTAAATTACGAAATAATCTTAACATTTGGGTGTGACTTGATAATTAAAGACTTTTTTATTTCAGGCAAAATCTTTTCAAATACAATTTAAAAACCTTAAATAGGCTCAACAAACAAACAAAAATTTAACTGTTCTATTCACAAAATTTTCAGAGATAATATTAATACTTTTTAAAATATATCCACTGTTGTGTAGTAGATAAATTTGTTTATAATCAATTTTGTAGCAATAGTATATAAGGTACCAAAAATTGCACATACATTCAATAAATTAATTAATTGAAATATATGGTTAAGTTTTGTTTTAAATCAATTGAAAAATTGGAGTATTATACGTTGCAGTAGTTATTAAAAATTACTAAACATTCTACTTAACTAGCTTAATAAAAAAATACTAATTTTATAATCTAGAAATGCGCTGAGCAAATTAAATTTAAAATATACACTTTTGTTATGATTAAATTATGTAATTTAAAAATGTATTTTAAAATGTAATAATAAAGAATTGTGTTTTCCTTTAGCATTTTAAGCGATGAAATAATTAATCTAAATTTGGCTTTCCATCATATAACATATCTTTTGACTAGGTCCTTAATTAAATTCCCGAAAACTTTACCTAGTTCATTAAAGCATTATTTCTTTTGTATTCAATCTTTTAAATCTTCTTCAAGTCCTAAAGTTTATAATTTTAATTCAATAAAGTAGATTTAAGTAACTTTTATAAAAATTTCCTGTTGAAACCTGAACAAGCGTCCTACATAGCGTGCATTATGGTTCAAATGTGCGAGTAAACCTGCCATACAAACTGTAGCGTATATCGTAATCTTTACCGGATTGAAATGCGTTAATTCAAAATATAAAAACCAGCTGCTAACTTTACGTTGCATCCAGTAATAGAAAATTGAGCAATACTAAAAGGTAGAGATACTAACATTCACAAGCAGATAACTATTACAAATAGACTTTTTACACCGAAAGTTCATTGCATTTTTTGTAAAATATCCCATTAAGAAGGATTATTATTTTAATAACTCTTTACATGTTTTCATCTTCATATTTTCTTTTCCAGTTATACTTTTTTCTATTTCCTATTCCCTTATAGCACAACTTTAAATGCATTGCGAGTAGAGAGTACTAAAGAGAAATGGCGAAAGAAGAAAAAAACGTCTTTTAGAGCTTTTAACATTCCTTTGGCTTTTTTGCTTAGCGACCCAGAATTTCCTCATTATATAAAAAAATTGATATCCACAGACGGGGTGTATTAATTTTATTTAGATCAAATTAAAATCAAGTATTCCAAAACTCCATTTATTGAAAAATCGGCATTCTAGCTACGAGGGCCAGCAAATCCTTATTTAAAGACAAACTCTCAGAATTTAGAAAACTTGCAACTCTCAGAATTTTTCATAATCTCAAAATTTCTGAATTCTGAGAGTTTGTCTTTAAACAAGTATTTGATAGTTCTCGCAGCTAGCAGTTTTGAAGTTGTAACACAACATGTTACTCTAAATATCTTTAAATCAATTAATTGCCCTAAATAAATAAATGGCAACAGCGCACTACTGGAAAGAACCCAGTAATATGATAAAAAGTAGCTATAACTAAAAAGTATGCAAGCGCTTACTTATTTAGCAGAAAAGAAAGACACAGTAATAGTAAGAGAAAGATAAGCTTAATTGTTATTATTCAATATTAAATACATATTAGCTATATAAACATTTTCTGCATAAAGTAAAGACGTAGTAATAATAACAGCTAGACCGGTGTCGTTGTTGATTTTGGTATCTATAAAAAGATAGGCTGTGTGTGAATGGACATGCACTATCCGCGTGATAATTAAAACGCATAAACATTTAAAAAATATGGATTGATTTATATACGTCATACTGTTGAGTGTATACGTTTTGGCTGGCTGTGGTTACTGCTGTTGCTTCACGGATTTGTGTTGATGACCGTAATACCTAATAATCAATGAGTGGGTGGCTCCATAGAGACCGAATAACGGAGAGAAAGATTCTTCGGAGGCTCACGCCTATAAATACCGCCGCGTTATATAGAATATTTGAGTTAAATTCTCGAACTCAACGCTTCACCAGGCAATAGCAGCAGTCACAAGCCATAGCCAGCCAACTACAGATAGCGAGTAGAGCAACACAGCAGCATACGCCGGATAGAGTAAATATCTAGTGACCTTTTTAATATATGTGATGATATTTTCTTTCATGCGTTTATAACAGTTTTGTTTCTCTTCCCACCTTAGCTATTTCCTATACCGCTAGAGTGTATGTTACTAGCCAGTGATACCCCGCTCTTACATGCTCACCACATAATTATTGCTTCATTATCATATCTCCGCACATTTTATATATACCGCTTATTAATTGATTGCTAGGTTATTTTAATGTATTTGATTACTGTTATTAATGCGCTACTGTTTATTTTTTGCCATTAAATTACTTGGCATTTAATTGTGCATTTGTATTACTTTCTTTGTTTGTAATTTCTATAAAGAACAATAGACGATTTTGTTAAATCGTTAATACTGTTTTACTAATTAGTAGTAAATTCACTTCAGCTCCCCGTAAGATATCGAACACCTGGGCAACTCAGAAGACCACATCTGCATGTGCCATCAGTAAGCGACTGATGACCGGAGGAACAAGAAGATCGGTTCCAACGTGCGCTCTCACGTTAAACGAACCTGGCGCCCGAGTATTTCGTTTCCAATGGATAGAAAGATTCTGTAGTAATGAAATATTTGTTTGCGCCATTTGTGACTATCACTATTACTCCCCATTAGCAGTGTCGCGAATGGGAGTCTGTCACAAAGTTTTCGAATATGGAGTTTCCGAAAGTGTGAACTCCAGTACTTCAATATTTAACTTTATTTACTTCTTACTCAATTTGTGCCAAAATTACTTACTAGGAAGTGTCAGTAAATAGATTTCGCATTAAAAAACACTGACTTCATTGAGAACATAAACACTGGTACCAAATATGATTTGTATTTCTAATAAAGCGTAAAGTATAGTAAAGCCTAAAGTATACTGTGTAGCCTAAAGTATACTAAAGGAATCAGTTTTAATATATAGTCCCTTTGTTTTATTATTGTTGTTAAAATGTCAATTTATTTGTTACTTAAAGCAAATCTGAAATATTAAAAATGTCTTAAAAATATTATTTGAAAATATTAAAATAATTAATTAATTAAAATAAAATATAAATCAATATTTAAATAAAATAAATACAAAAGAATGATACCGCGAAATAAGTTATCAAAACAACTTTATTAATATAAATAATATATATATATATATATATATACAGAATTAAATCGAATTAACGTGTTGAAATAAAAAATCTAAAAATACACGTTTGTGTAAAGGTAAAAAAATGTATAAGTTTAACAACATTTTAAAAGTTTACATTTTTCTAAAACATCATTTGACATGTACAAACAATGTCTATCGTAATTAATAATTAAACATGTATGCAAATTTGATGTTCAATGTTGATTGAATCCAAGGATAAACAGGGGAAAATTCTTAAAGAAATTTTCTCTAATTTAATTTGAATAAAAATTATTTTGAAATGATTTAATAAAAATGATTTTGTAGCTAATTTAATTTTGATTATTATGATTTATTAATTATTTCAAAGTCATTACCTTTGGATTGTTGTAATATTTAATTCAATAAGATTTTTAAAAGATAAAAAAACTAAATACAATTAGAATATATGGCGTATCTTCTATATTTCGCAAACGTAACTATTTTGACAGACAGACATATTTGTAATAAACAAAATACCAATAGTACATCGAGTAAATGCGTTCTTTAGTCAATATAGATCTAATAGGTTGCAAAATATTCAAAACATATTCCATTATCTTTTTTATTATGATTAATTTTCATTTACATGGTTTAATGTACAAATTAAATATTTCAAATTTCTTACGTGAGATTAGTGAATTTTATCACATTGTTTTCTATTTTCTTTTATTAATTTTTGTATAATTAGTTAATTAATTGTAAGAATAAACGAGTTAAGTTTAGCGTTATTATTAAGTACCACGTGTCTTATTTTACCTAATTTAATATCCATGAGTTATTATAGTAAATCTCAAAAGATTAAGTCGTGCTCTAAATCAAGTCAAATAATTGTTATTTAATTAATTTTTAATTAAATTAAATATTCAAATAACTAAGAGCTTGTTAATAAATTAAACCAGCTCTAATTTAAAGTTAACATAATTAATGAATTATTCAAGTTCAAGGTTTTCTTGTTCAATTAAATTCAAATATTTACTCTAACATTCTTCCAAGCTGCTACAATTGCGGTAGATTTTTAAATTCATTCTTCCAATTGTTCAAGTATATTTACCTAATTTTGTAAACTAAAGCACCTAATTTTGAAAACATTTTTTTATTTTATTTCAATAAAAATTTGAAAAGTAAGAAGCGCAAATAAAAAATTGAACACGGGCACTACGCCATTGTCTTTACACGAACAAATTGTTTATACTTATATTGTATACTTGTAAATAATTAATGGAAGAATTTAAAACAAAAACAGCGTATCACTTAAATTCCGTGAGAAGGATTCAACCGAATATACCTCACGTGCAGTGAATTTCCTTAAAAACCAAACCTCTTCAGCCTTATGTAACACCGTAAACCCATATACGTGATGGTTACATCTTTTTCTCTCTCTCTCTCTCACACACACCATCTTTTTATTTCTTTTTTTTTGAACTTTCTTTTTTATGCTGGAGAAGATAATTCATCCTGTTTATATGTTTATATATCTTTTTTATTTTCCCGGTCTTCGTGTTTTAATATTCATGAACATAAAGTATTTCGTTTGCTTGATATTTTAACAGGTATTTTGTTACTTGATTTTTTTATACTCTTGGGTTATTAAGTTTATCGCTTTTAGAGTGGATAATTTAGGCCTAAATACAAACTGCACATCAACCAGATTAATACATTACGTATTGTTTCTAAGTCTTAAAAGAGGATATCTGCTATTGTTTTTATGACAAAATAATGTTCCCATTTTTTTTTAATTACGTAATATTCTTACAGTGGATTATATAATTATATTGCAGCGGAAAAAAAACGGGAAATATGTGGTTACAATTGGGATTAATTTTGATTGGACGCAAAAGAATGAATACACTTCTATGGCAGTTAAATCGTAAAGATTTGTTATTCAGTATCTCACAGTTACCTTAGACTTTCAAACATGATACAACATTTTTTTTGTTCTATCATGTTTTTCAAGTTTTGATGATGGATTCCTATGATTGTTTGTGCGCTGAATCCAGAAATGACCTTAGTTTCTTTCCATCACGTCAGAATTTTTTTCAAAATATGTTATACATCGAAAGAAATCACAAATATAATACGTACTATATAGGAAATGCTCCCATCTGTCGGTTTATGATGAAAACGATTCGTTGACATCATAAACCGGCAGATGGCAACACTTTCGTCATTAAACGTGTCGTACATCCCAGCTGGCTGTCAATGTTGACGCAACCGTTGGTACGTAAACCTCCGCGATCAAAACTGTTTGTATCAGCGGATATACGCTAAAAAGCAAACACACAATGTTCTAAATGGCGTCAAGAGACTGTAAAAAGTCTGCGCATTCCTTTTGTTATATTTGTGGTGAGTTAATAGTGTCAAGACAAAAAAGACATATAACATCGTTCGTGCGGCAAGTGTATCTCGCGTATTTCGGTATAAAAATAGGAGATCTAGACAAAACTTGGACACCCCACTATGTTTGCTATACTTGTGTTGAAGGGCTGAGACGATGGTCAAAGGGTGAACAACATTGTTTCAGATTTGGCGTTACGATGGTCTGACGAGGGCCACAAAAACATAGTGATTAGTGATACTTTTGTTCAACCAGTATTCACGGTTTCAATGTAGAGAATAAAAAGAACATCGTCCAAATCTGCTAGCGGCTTTACGTCCTGTCCCTCATGGTCCAGATGTGCTACTGCCTATGTATCAGAACATTACAGATACCGAACTTAACGAAGTGGAGTACGAATCTGGCAATTGCTCCACAACCATTTATACAAACTGAACTGAATGATTTGATTCGCGACTTATATCTGACCAAAGAAGCTTCAGAATTGCTTAAAAATAAAAATTTGCTCGCTGCTGGCGTTTCGTTTTCCTGGTTCAGGTATAGAGAAAAAGATTTTATTCCATACTTTTCGGAAGAAGGAGGTTTAGTATTCTGCAATGATGTGTGTGGACTGTCTAATACATTCAACATTCCATACTAAAGCACTGATTGGAAACTATTCATCGGTTCGTCGAAATGAAACCTTAAAGTTCACAACGGAAATAGGTATGCGTCAATACCCATAGGGTATTCAGTGCACTTACAAGAACGGTATGACAATTTACAATTTGTTTTCCAGAAAATTAAGTACGCCGATCATAAGTGGATCATGTGTGGTGATCTCAAAGTAATATCGATGATCCTTGGGCAGCAAAGCGGGTACACAAAGTTTCCTTGTTTGTTATGTAAGTGGGATAGCAGAGACAGGGAAAATCATTGGAAACAGAAAGATTGGCCACAACGAGCGTCATTGGTACTTAGAGTAAAAAATGTGCTCCAAAAACCTCTCATCGAGTCGACGATAGTTCTCCTTCCACCACTACATATTAAATTAGGCTTCATGAAGCAATTTGTGAAAACCTTACCACAAGAATTGTTTCCAGTACATTTGGAACAAATTTCCAACCTTGTCAAAACTAAAAAAGGGTGTCTTTACGGGTCCGGACATTAGAAAACTTTGCAAAGTTGGAAATTTTGAAAACGAAATGGAAGTTGCTAGAAAAGAAACCTGGGTCGCTTTTAAAGACGTTGTAACGAAGTTTCTGGGCAACAAGAAGTATCCGAATTTCTAATCTATCCTTGAGACTATGCTGCAGAAGTACAAAAATTTAGGCTGTTCCATGAGTTTGAAGGTTAATTTTCTATATTCACATTTGGAGTACTTAGCTGAGAATATGGTCCTGTTAGTGAATAGATGGGTGAGATATGCCATCAGGACATCAAAGAAATGGAAAAGCGTTACCAAGGATGATGGAATACTACAATGATGGCGGACTATTGCTGGGTGTTGCACCGAGATGATCCCAGAAGAGCACATACACGGAAAAGCCTGAAACAGAGCATGGCTGGTCCAAAGATACGTCTACACAACGACTAGAACCGTGAGTTTTTTATTTTCTATATTCTATTATATTATGTCTATTATTAGCCGCAAAATAATACGTTTTATACTAAACAAACCTATTTCACTCTGTCATTCAATCTTATATTTGTGATATTTTTCCACATATACTACAATTGGCAAATTGCGAAAATTGACGTGATGGAAAGAAACTAAGGTCATTTCCAGGTTCAGCGCATCAATATACATTGGAATCAATCATCAAAAGTTAAAAAACAGAACCATCGAACCATCGCAAAATTATATCCTTATAGCGCAAAATTATATCCGCCGGTGCTTTTTATTTTTATTAAAGACGCGATGCCACGCGGCTAACACTCGGCACCAACATACAACTATTTCTATTTTAATTTAGTTCTCTTTCTATTACATTACTGCAAATAGGAGTGATGTTGAATTAAGAACATGACCGCTTGCTTAAAATTAAAATATATAAGACATTTTTCAAGCAGTCCTCGTATAATTAAAATTTTAATTTGTTTTATTTAATAAAAATTATGCATAGACAAATGTTTCAATAACTTAATTGTTTTATATGAAATACGATCACATACGCGATGTCAAAATCTTACAGAAATAAATACATTCAGCGGAAGTCATCCGTTGTGTATCACAGAGAGGACAGTGCGAAACAGACAAGCATTAAGCAATATCAGTATATAAATCAATTTATAAATCACGTTCGCAAGACATATGATTAGATAAAATAAATTATCTAATCATATAGTACACTTCAAACAAACAAAAGAGATAGGAATACGCAGCCAAAATCCAAACCAAATTGTGTTTCGCACAGTATTTAGGAGAAAATAAAGTATTTCATCTTATTATGTTTATTTCCAAATTTAACTGTTGGAACATAGCATCTTCGAAACGGTTTGGAAAGTATTCTAATGCAAAGCGTCAGATAAATATTTTTTAGAATCGTAGATGAAAAAAAAAACTTTAGAAAAAACATGTGGCCCTATCAATGAAGTGTTTTTATGCTGTGGCGAGACCAACGTCTAGTGCCATTAATTATCGCGCTCTTTGACATTAAGCACATATGTAGTCAATAATTAACGCGCTAATTTATCATCGTCATTTTGAACGACGTTATGCCGGTCCCAGATGATGTGTATTTGGCGAATACACGCCAACTACACACATTCGTCAAATGCTTACGCCGAAGTCGAATTCCAACTTCGAATGCATTCAAATGCATTCATTCAACAGGAATGAATGCATTTCTTGATCTGTGCTAGTTTTCCGACAATCGACGGGAACATTACGCATAGCAAACGTTGGCCAATGTTGACCTTCCCACACGCTACACCAATGAGTTCGGATGACGACTATTAGCCAAATACACACATCGTCCAGGATCTGGTTTAGACGTTAGGCGATAGCTCAGATGGTGGACACTTTTGACCATCAAAAAGGTTTAGCGCGTGAATTATCACTTATTTGGCTACACTATCTTTGTATATTAAGCATCACGCAACAGATTCGAGCTCGGCTGTTGTATGTTCGAGCTTCGATTATGGTTTTCATGTATACCATGGTTTTAATGGATACGATGAAACGATAATTTGATCGAGTTTTGAGAAAGGTTTCAAAGAGAACCTTGCTTATTGGGTCCTCGAGAGAAAGGCCACAAAAAGCGTGGTTCTCACAGTAAAACTTGCTGTGGAATTGTGCAAGCATTACAATTTCAAGCAACTGTAGAAGATGAAAAAATAAGATTATTTTATGAGACACTACAGACTTCATCTAAATAAATATATTGTGCAGCGATTCTTGTTATTTGAAACAGATTAAATATATAAATTCTGCCTGCCCAGTTCTGGAATGACCAGTTAATAAAGTGAAACGTACATTCTGTTGAGATATATGAGCGCGCCGCCGTACGCGCATTGTGCGCTAACGACATATTGCTAACAATAATTAGAGCTGTGATTAAATGTTGCTTGCTGCTTGTTCCCTTGTACACACATTAGCAATGTCAAATGGTTACTAATGGTTATGAGTTTAAGCGTTCGTCGTCCTTTCGTCCTTAGAAAGAAAATGCTGTGGCGCTAACAGCGTCCACTAATAATTGATATATGGGTTGGCTTGTCTTGTGCGTCGAACTGCTGTTATAAGCTTTAATATGTGAGGACCGTGTCGAGAACGAAATGATGTGTAATTGGCTAAGCGCTGACCCGTACACGGGGTAAACGTTGTTCGACGGCTCTGGCTTCTAAATACCGAGATTTGAAAAGAATTATGGAGTTTATTTTACGAACTCGAATCAGCAACAGCTAGCAATCGACGACCAGCCAAGCCAAGATAGTGTAATTCATTTGATTTAGCGCCTTGAGTATTACTTACAAAAGCGAAACCGAAACTGTCCGCACTGCAGACAAGTAACGAGACCCGCAAATTCATGAGTAGACGAATTCATGGGTAGTCGGAATGAAAAGTTCTTAGCGACTACTCTGTTAGAAACCATCTAAAAAGACCGCGGCAAATCAAAGCTGTCCGCGCCGAAAGCCAATATTGGCACCAGGGATTCATGCGTAGTCGAATGGAAAAGTTCTTGGCAAATACTCTTTTAGTAATTACCCGAAAGCCCGTGGCGTAAGCAAATACTGGGACCGGGGAATTCATGGTAGGCGATTTATAGGGTTCAATAGTGAATAATACTAATAAATCTATAATACGACACATCCAAAGAATTTAACAAATTCATTTTTTCTTTTTAGACTCACAATTTTAGATTACTTATGCTATATGTTAATAGATTACTTATACAGTACACAGGAAAGTTTATAACTTTCAGGGTATAAACAATATATTGGCGAAGCCGCTCACAAATATTTAATAAACACAAACTCTATTATCTTGTAACGCCTAATAGCCATATAAATTCATCTACAGTTAAACAAGTTAACTTTGTTACACCACCCATATAATATAGATGCGTGTAGCCATTTGGGCTAGTTCTCATCAACAGGGGGAAAATTCTACCTTACACTTAATGACATCTCTCAATGTCAGGGGCTCTTTTTACGCACTTTCCCATTCTTCTCTCGCTCTCTTGAAATTACACATTTCGATGTCCTTGGCAGGAGTCTGATACTAGCGCGGAATGACGAGGGGAGTCAAATGCCGAAATCTCATTTCGAGTAGGAATTCACATATGTACCAAACTACATCAAATTGTGTATTGAAGGGGGAAAGGTGTTATTTAAAACAATTTCACGTCTTGCATTGCAAGCGTTGAAAGATAGTTACAACCACTGAAAGATAGTTATAATCAAATTGTTAGTAAGTTGCGAGTATCTTCTGCTGTATTCGTTCGGCTAGACGAAGATATCCATATTCAATTAAATTCATATTATTGCTATTATCTGAAATGTAGTATCTATACAAAACAGTGACCCATCACATGATTCAGCTATACAGTTACGAAAAACCTATACACACGTAAATCTCCGATACTTTCGGTTCGAACATACTCGCTGCAAGCCGCACTTTCCAGAACTCTCTGGAACTATCTCGAATTTAAAGCAGGACAGAAATAGATAATCAACCAGTTAGAGAGAGTGAGAGAGAGAGAGAGAGAGAGATGCCCTGTTTCCGCTGTCGAGCGACTTTGCAAGCAGGGATAATCTCCTCTTTTTTGTTGCTCGCAACAAGATCCTTCGATCTTCATGATGATATATAAGACGAATCCCACTTTAATTTAAAAGTGGGATTCGTGAGCCGTTTCCAGTATTGAGTTAAACATTGTAAATACTTCACGTCACTCAGTTCTGTAAACTAGCTTAGCAGTCGTTCTTATTATTTTCTTCAATATTCATTTAAGCTCCAAGAAAAGTTGCGTTCGCGCGTTTCAAATCGTTTAACTGACAGATAGTTCACAAGTGTCTACCATGAATAATGAAATAATCTAAGCATTTTTTTCTATAACGTGTAAACAAACTAATTCGGTTTTCTATATATATATATATATATATATATATATATATATATATATGGCGACCAG
This sequence comes from Adranes taylori, assembly GCA_009867245.2. Taxonomy (NCBI): domain Eukaryota; kingdom Metazoa; phylum Arthropoda; class Insecta; order Coleoptera; family Staphylinidae; genus Adranes; species Adranes taylori. Next base: position 14,432 of record WYDF02318916.1, read on the forward strand.
TGATATGGCCGTATTCCCGTATTCCCGTATTCATGTATTCCGTTTTCCCGTATTCCCGTATTCCCATATTCCAGATTTCCCGTAGTCCCATATTCCCGTATTCCCGTATT
>WYDF02318927.1:0-14540 GCA_009867245.2 Adranes taylori
CCATGTCCAAAGATTTGGTTCAAACGCCTTCAGAAGAGGCTGTACTTTCGTCAAGAGGATATACGCTTCAAAAAAAGTTAGGAGAAGGTTCTTATGCTAAGGTCTGTGATTTATCCAAATACTTTTCTATTACAACAGCAAGCTTTTTGATATACGCTCATTTTGCTATGTTTTTCTACGTTTTGTTAGCAATTCTTATGGCTACTGTAAAGCGTACTGCATCTGCCACTGGTGAGTAAAATATTGGGTTTTCAGGATTGTGAACATAGAGCAAAAGTGGTTTACTTGAAATGGTTTGACAAATCGAAATCTCCTGGGGTGGTCTTAAGTCTTCGTAACTAAAGTTACCGTACTGTGACTGAAATTTCCTAATGTTCTATTAGATCAGAGTTTCACAACCTGTGTTGCGTCAGGTTATAATTATATATTTACATGTCTCAATGTAATAAATAGAATCTAAAAACGTTTTCATCTCATAAGAATTTATAGAAATAGTACTGACGTTCTTGTATTATATTGCTTATTACTGGACTTTTAGCACAGTTATGACCGATAGTAATATTTTTAGGGTTTTTCCGAATCCTACAATTCCTACGCTGAACGTGTATGAACCAAAAGTTGTAATATTCTATTTTAGAAATAACTGCTCCAATCGGTTTTCTCAAAGATAAAAAACCAATAAACTTATTTTCATTAATAGGTATACCTAACCGAGTACAAAAATCCTAAAGATCCAACCAAAGTAACTTTATTGGCATGTAAGATGATAGATACCTCGAAAGCTCCCAAAGATTTTGTGAAGAAATTTCTCCCAAGAGAATTGGATATCCTCGTTAAATTAAATCACCCCCATATAATCCACATACAAAATATTTTTCAAAGGTAAAAGGCTCATTGCTACAAATTTTCATTTGGATTAATTTTATGATAAACTCGCAAATATATAACTATTTATGTAACAATCGTGTATTATTGTAAAGTAAATGATACAGATATTTTTAACATTTTTAAGACGTAGCAAATATTTTATATTTATGCGATTCGCTGAAAACGGTGACTTATTGGAATTCATATTAAAGAAAGGTGCCGTATCTGAAGCTCAAGCACGCGTTTGGTTGCGTCAAATCTGTCTGGCTGTTCAATATCTCCATGAAATGGAGATTGCTCATAGGGACTTGAAATGTGAAAATGCATTGATCACAAGCAATTACAATCTGAAATTAGCTGATTTTGGATTTTCACGTTTCGTTATAGATGGAACGGGAAAAAAGGTTTGAAGATTTATATACTTTTTATATCGTCCATATACGGCACAGCAATGAATTTTAAATTGAATACGAGTTTTACTTCAAATATCTATTTAGGTTACATCGGAAACATATTGTGGTTCCTTATCTTATGCAGCTCCGGAAATTTTAAGAGGTATTCCATATCACGCTAAAATCGCTGATATTTGGTCACTTGGTGTGATCTTATACATTATGCTGAATAAGGCAATGCCGTTTGATGATGCAAATATCAAGAAATTGTACGAACAACAAACGACACGTAGATGGCGCTTTAGAGCTAAAGTTGTTGATACGCTTAGTGATCAGGTTACATTTGTTTTTAATGTTTTCTCACTCATTTAAAATGTATTTTTTTACAGATCTTGACATTCTGACTCTTAAATTGATGTCAACACCGTTTAATTTTTTTTTATGTAAATATTCATTGCAAGTTTATATCAAAAATAGTTCAAAACTCCATTTTACAGAAATAGTAACAGTTCCATAAAACTGTTGTTATCTACTATTACTTTCCTAAAATTCCAAATATTTAACTTGTGGATAAAGTAATTAAACTTTATTCAGGTGAAGAAACTAACGTCCCATATGTTAGAGCCCGACATCAATAAACGCTTCAAAATCGAGCAGGTGCTTAATTCCGATTGGGTAGCAATGGATCCGCGTCTGCTCGAGCTGAATCCAGCCGAATCGGCTGCTATTGGCCATGCTCACGAACAGAAACGCAAATATATTGAGAGCAAAGGTCAAACAGATAAACGTAAAACAGCCTCGTCATTCGAGGATATTACGGCTGCTAGTAGTACTACAGACGAAAAGGCAAACAAGAACAAATTTTCAATGTCAGCGATACAAACACAAGACTAAAAGCTCAGATACGAATTTCTTATTGAACAACCAAATTAATGGTTAATAGTAATTTTTCGCAATTCCTATATTTTCGAAAATTCTATAAAATATTTGCAGTGCTTCTGTTACACGAAGATTATTTTTGCTGTAATATTTTGTAAATAAAGTATGTTTTAATTTAAAAAAGTTGTTTTTATTGTACCTGGTCAATTTCTATGGAACATATTTGTGGGAACAGAAACTATACAATATTTAATATCTGAGATAATGGGCATTATCATATTAAATTACCGCTGGTATCATCAAGGCATACCCCTAGCATCAATTGCTTTCAACTGTTTTAAATCAAAGCATACATTTACAGACTATCTTGACGGGGTAGGTCATGAGATATACATTTTAAAATAGATTCATTCCTACACCATAAGCCATGATTTATGGCTAAGGCACCAATGAACCTAACATGAACATATGCAAATTGTAGTGATAAATTTAAGCTTCATTTTATAAGACGTATAAACTGCAAGTGCAGGTTAACAAATGGTGTTATTAGTAGGGGATATTTAATTTGTTGCTTTGATATAAATTTGAAATCCACTGTGGATAATCCTTCGAACTCCACACTTATATTGCTTTAAACAACTCACCAAATGTGAGCAAAACACGAATTTGTTGCTTATTTATGTTAATCGGCGGTTGCCGTAATCTAAGCACTTTTGAGTTAATTGATTAAGTATTTTGAAATCTTACAAAAGTAATAGACAATGAAGGACTAATTGGTGCCATTGCCATAGACTTCGAGGAATCAAACTATTGATAAAGTACCATACTCAAAACTTACAACGAAATTGCTTAAGATCGAAAAGTAATAGCATGAATCAAGGAATGTCTAAACAATAGAACTCGTAAGAGTAATTACAGAGAGAGAGATATATCAGAGGAGACAAAAAGCAACTTCGGGAGTTCCTCAGATAGTGTGTGAGGTCCTATGATATTCCTACTCCTACTAAAAAGACCAAAATAAAATAGAAAGATGAGCCACACAAAACGGAATGGCAATAAATGTCAAAAAATTACCATTAGTTTAAAAAAGAATAATGCAAAAAGAAATTACACTGTGAACAATAATGTGAAAAGAAACAAATTACTAAGGAACCGCAGATAAAACTACAAATGATACGAAGGGAAGCAGCGTTATGTTAAAAGAAAAAGTATACACCCAGCTGGTGACATCCAGCATCGAATTCCTGGTGACAACGCTTAAAAGAGAGCAAAAGGGAAGTGATTGATTATAGTAGAATCTCAAGCACCACGTATATGGTCCGTAAACGGCATAGAAGCATCCTAGAGAAGAACGAATGTGACTTGCATGGTGGATGAAGCACGGCAAGCCATATCTGAAGTCGGAAGAGCGTCCTTTCTTTATCACAGACTAAAATCTAGTTAAGGACATACTATACATAGCATAAACAAACATTTCTAACTCCTAGATGCAGTGGCGGACCCGTCCACGAATTTTATTAAATTTCAGTACATAAAAAAATAATTTCATATTTCTTCATATTAAACCAATATTTTAATGTAATAAAAGTATTTTTCTTAATTATAGTAAATATGTATATTTATTTCGTTATGCTAAGAATATTTTACGATATTTTCGAACTTCTTTATCAATATTGTAATCAAAATTTTCAATTAAAAAGAATTTATATATTTTTGAATATACCTTGTACAAAAAATTTCTTTTCATATAAATTCCTTAAGCTATCCGATACACCTCCATGTCAGTTATTTCGAGTTTCTTAAAAATGTTATTAACCATACATTTTAAATAATTTAGATTAATATAATTTATTGTAAAAGTTTTTTATCTAAAAGACGAGAAAATAATTTTAATAAACTCTTTATAAACAACAACGTGCACATGAATCGTATGTATATATCAATCGTAGATATCCGATATTATACGACCGCGTCGAAAGTCATTTCGTTGCTGTAAATCTATAATAAATTTATTTGATTTATTTTTTGTTGTAAAGAAGTGCTAAGAATATAAATCATGAAAAGTGAGAAAGTTAAATTTTAATGTCTTCCATTTACATGTGGCTAGTGATTAATGGAATAATTAATTTCGTAAGAAAATGCAAAATATTTCATTAGTCTGTCGCGCTAACACACTCATACACACATACCAAGATCGTTTCTATTCCTCATACAATTCTGAGCACAGTTTCGTAAACTAATTGCAAACTTAATTATTCTTTAAACAATTAATCAAATAGATTTGAGGGCATAAAGTGTTAGATTTATGTTAGGTGAATAGGATGGAAATATCTAAAGAACTGAAATGTCAAATAGAAACGAATCAAAATCAATTAAAAACTGCAATTCGCGAGCACCAGGTAAGTTCAAAATGATTCTCAACACCTATTTCATCTATTTATCTGTCTCGCTCTTATGATACCAGTTGCTTATGATATCGTATGAGTGGAACAAAAATAAAGGCTAGAATCAGAAATATTTTTATAATACATAAAAATCGAACTTTGAAAAAATATTTCATTTAATTTTTCGAAAATTTCAGACGCTGTACAATAGGCTGAAGGAAACGCCAGATGTAAGTATTGTTTCCTTATACTTTTCTTTCATTATAATGTCTTCAAACCTTATCTTTGTTTAGGATCCTGAAATTCAACATAAAATTGATGACACTCAACAGACAATCATACTTATAGGCCTTGAACAGGTATGTATATTTATTTAAATAATATTTTAGTTAACGTATTCTGATATTAATTGTATATTTCCCTTACATTATAAGCATTTCTTAATATATAAATCGTTAAATCTAACCAATAAAACCGTACTTTACACAGGCTACGACCATATAATGGAATCATAAATATAAATCGTAGATTAATATCGATATATCAAAAATTGATAAAAAAAAATATAAAAATATATTTAATGAAACTAAAAGCTTATATGGTTGCAAAGTTGTTATTTAACATAAGTCATAAGTAAATGCACTTGCTTTTAAACAATATTAATTTATCAAGGAAAAATAGGTTTTAGAGATAAAAGCATGTTTACAATAATAACTTAATTAAAACTTAACTTTACATAATTTTGCAAATAAACACAACCTGCTTCGATCTTTTCCACGAATTAAGACAATGCTTATTAAATTGTCGATAAATTTGAAAACTATAAAAAGAAGTTCATCTTTTGTTTCATATACAGTAGGAATCTGATTCATTTACATTTATGCTTAATATATAGAAACATTAATTTAGGAAAATAAAATTAATGTAAAGAATTTTTCATTTATTTTACATATTAAAGATTTCGTTGATTATTTAATTATTACTAATCCTTATTGCTAATGAAAACATTAGTTGCCAATTTAGAAAAGGTAGTAGTTTTTTTCTTCTAAATGGCTTTAAAACTTCCTCATAAACCAATTACAGGAAATAAGATGGAAATTGAGAAAAAATGTGCCCATATAGATACTAGTTTTAAGTGTATAAAAAAGTTAATCGTTAATTTTCAATAATAGTCTGCTCATCTGCTTATTAAAAACGAAGTAAAATAAAATTAATATCTTACTTCTTTATGTTTTATTTCTTTCGTTTTTATTTATACGCAATGTTGCCACTTTAGATAATTTTGGTTACTAAATATTAATTTGTTAAGCTGGACAATAGAGAGAAATGTTCACACTCCTCCAATTTTGAGATTTGTATGCATACATATATGCATTGTATGCATATCCACCAGTGAACATAGTTTGCGCAAGGAGCTTTTCCTCATAGTTATAATATAACCTTATACCGGAACGGCACCTAAACCGTTCCGGAATGGCTTTAGGTAAACAAAAATTTATTTGAATAAACTGAAAAATTGATATAGAAACACTATAAAAAGTTTAGAAATGCGCCTTTTAAAACAAGTGCCTGAAGGTAGTTTCGGTCCCACTGCATCACTGCTTGTAACGAGTGAGTTATAATATATAGTTTGTGCAAACATCTTTAGTATAATTTATTATTTTAAATAGGCGAAATATAAATTAATTTAGAGATTATTGTAATGTTTACTTTCAGTCTTTTCGTCCCACGCGATGTTCGCTTGGACATTTGATGTGAAATTATAACGGAGAATTTTTTGATTGGTTACCACTATTTGATAAAATAGCGTTGCCAGTTTGCTATACGGTACAGTTATAAGCTCCGTTATAATTATAACTACAAGAACATGATTTATATCGTACATTTTTCATGATTTATATCGCAAACTCTATATTATTTTAAAAATTACATCTAAATAAATATTGCATAATGTAATATTTTCTGTTTTATGATTGTCAAATTGTAAGCTCACTAAAGACATCAAAATATTAATGTACAGGCGTGCGAAGTTACCATTATTCTAATCCAATGTTAACCTTGAGTTAATTGAACGATAAATTTATAATTATGAGGCAATATAATAACTAGATCAACCATTGTTTTATGTAGGTAAGTAAAACTTTCCAGTGGTCCAAGAATTTTTTAGGACAAACAAGTCTAGATATAATATAAAATAGTTTTAGGCTTGCAAAATGTGGTAACGCTGTTTTTATGTCCATCAATTTAATTGTTTAAAAATAAAGAAATTATTTCCATGTTAAAATATCGAAATGAAATGCCATAGATTGTTATGTATATGCTTAATTTATTCATGTAGCAAAATTATATAAGAATTTTCTCCAAAGTTTATATATTTAGTATGACGAGGATAAAAACTTTTGTGTTACAATATACATAAAACTATAATAATGTTATTCGTTGGAATGGGTACTAAAACTGCATACCAAGTTTTAAATTGAAAACAGGTATTTTAATTTAATTAAAATACCGTAATTTACTAAAGATAAATATCTAAAGGTTACATATTAAAATCTCCATTTGTTTTAAATATGATTAATTCGTTTAAGAACCTCATGATATAGTTAATTTTTATAACTGAAGACTAGAAATTATGGTTGGCTAAGCCTAGTGTGTTCAATCTTTGTGATTGTACTAATTATAGCATTTTTTTAAGATCCATTTATTGATTAACTTCTATTTGAGATAAATCAACATACGCAAGTAATGCACATGTATAGAACTACAAGGCCTTGTGTATAACTTGTGTTTGTGATTTTTTTTTCTAAGGTCATTAAATATGCTATTAAGAAAAATTATTTTTTGTGTATATATTAAGGTTTAATACGGTTTTCTCTTATGTGAAGCAGCATAAAGTTCTTTTCATGTTTTAAGATTTATAAATCAGAAAATTCGTTGATAAATTTTAATACGTTTGTATAAACAAAGATGGCACTAATAATTTTAAAAACATCTGGACATGCATGCTGATGTGTAGTTTAATTTATAGATGGCGCAATAACATTTAGCAATTTAAACAACTTTCTTTTATACGAGGCGCAACAAAATCATTTCAAATTTGTTTATTTTTATAGAAAGTTTTGGTGGAACGATTGAGAAAAGAATATAAGCAATATCAGAAATCTTTAAAAATTTGTGCGGTAAAAAATGGAATTGAAGAAAGAAGATATAATTTGTCTACTGCTCTTAGTAGAGCTAGGAAGCAACATATGTAAGCAGTTTATGATTTTATACTGTTTTATCAAATTAATTTTATATTTTCTATTCCGAATTAATATTTCTGCCCCGAATAAAATATCTATTACCAATGAAGCGCCTTATGACCTTTTTCTGTTTTCGATTTTTGATAGAGTTTTAAATTCACTTGAACAGTAATAATTAACTTGGAAATTAAAGTTGTTTAGCTCTTGTAAGTTTTAGATTTGTGGTTAAGTGAATTACCAAGTTTTTTTTACGTGTAAAAAAGCTGTGTGAACTACACAGTGTAATTTACTTAGCCAACTGGTGAACACTGCATAAATATTGAATGCACCCAGTCATTTAACCATTTCCCTGTTTGCCAAATAATGTTGCATAATTGTCAATGCTGCTTTTTTGAAATTTTACTAATGTAATGTAAGTGCACAAGTTTGTAATTTTTGTTTAATTTCTACAGCATTGCTCGTTCGCTGTCTACCCAATCATCTCCACCAAATTCAGACACAAATTCTCCCGAACCATCTGTCGCCGGTCATACTAATGGCACAGGCACTCGCAGTTCATCAACAACCCCACCATTATCATTTTCTCAGCAGCAGCAACCACAGGCATCCGCATCTACAGCGTGTGTCCCTGGCGTCTCTGGTACGTTGACACCGCCCAGTGATCAGTATGGCAATGAAGCAGATTTAACACCATTACAATCACAAACTGGACCACTGCCTACTCTGCCACATGACGTTACTCAAACAATATTCCTTACCTATTTTGGATTAGCTACGCACGAAATATACAAGGAGATGCAAAATCGACGAGCGGAGCGTAAGAGACGGAGTACAGCCAATCCTCAGTTTCTGTATACGAAAGGATGGGACATGTCGGTCAGTTTTCTTAATGTTATATTTGCTGCTTCTCTCTGCGGCCTCTATGAAATAATTTTATTTATAGTAAGATATTATACTTATAGAAACGGAAACGCAATTTTTATTTGGCGTCATCGATATCCCCGCCTCAGACGAGACAATCCACTAAAACCAAAGCAAACACCGTCAATAATAGCGCTTCAACGAACAGTAATGTAAATGCTAATATTCCATCTAATGGAATCAAAGCAAATTCCACCGCTCAACAAGCACAATATTTACAGGTGAGTTGTTATTGATTTTATTAATTATAGCACACCTTTCAAATGGTTTCGAATATATTTAAATTTTTCACCTAGATCATGCAACTTTTAAACAATTTTATTCGTGCAATATGTAGCTAAGTGTTGGTACTCAGGGTTGAAGCCCTTATATTAAACATTTCTGTCTGTTCATGTTTCATCAGAATCTCATGTCATTTTCGAGACTTCGTAAAGACTTATTATGCATCTTGCTTTTGATATGCTTGCAAGTAAGCCTTGTCTAGGATTAATTCTGTAGAAATGTTCCTTTAGACCTTAACATGACTAAAACCTATAAAAGTAAAAGATGTTTTATTTTGTGAATACCAATTCACTTAGTCACTTTACTATGAATTCCAAATCATTTGAGCGTCTTTACTTTCAGTTAGGGCTATTTTCATCGAAATATTCATTCACAATTTAGAGATTAAATTAAAATCAATAAATTAATTAAAATCAACAAAACAGGAAAATAAAGTTCACTCAAAACATCTGTTCACAGAAAACATCTGTGTGAACAGACTGGTGTTAAAGAATGGATTATTCATATATCGTTTTACAGGCTGTACAGCAGATTGTTTTGGTGAATCAGATTTTAATAAAACTTGAATTGGACAAAAAACGTTTCTATCATTTGATTACAAAACTAAAATAACAATAAGTAGGAATTAATTTTTGTAAAATTTATTTTATGTGGAAATACCAGTTATATATTGGTACAGCGTACAGTATGATCGTTTTTTTCTGTTTTTCTAACTGTTTAGCAATAAATAAAGTTTGATAATAAAAAAAATATATTTTTTTCCTCTTTAGAATAATAACAATCGAGGGGATTCACCACCGATTGATGTGAAACAAATCTTGGCGTTACCATCGATTCCGAATCTTCCAAGCGGCCTTACTATTACTGCTGCACGTACAACTCCAAATGGTGTAGATACAAAGATATGTATCGAATGTAGACTACCAGGTGTGTATTATATTTTTATTTAAGCTTAATACGTTTCTTATTTTGTTTTAAGTTTGAAAAAGCTTTCTTTAATATCACCTAAAAGATATATTCTTCGCATTGTAAAAAAAATCTGCAAGAAAAATATTATTGGTGTTGGTATGGTAATAAACACTAAATTTCATTACGAATGATAATCTGATAAGTAGGCAAGAGCACGGATTCCTTCCGGGAAAATCTACGGAAACAGCTATGAGGAGATTGTACAAGTGCCATCCGATCCGGATAATTCTGGCAAATATATTGCAATTTTATATTATGATATAACCTTCGCGTTTAATGTAGTAAATCACGATTATAAACATGATTGAAATCACGATGTGTAAAGTTTTTGTAATGGGTATGGGAATGTGGATTATAAATTGAGTTCCTGCAATTCATGGATTGAGCCTGGAGCCGCCCATGGCTACATTAAACCTAGTTGCAATCAATATTATTAAGAAAATAATATGTTAGAAATAAATTAAAATTTTTTATATATACTAAACACAATACATACAAACATAAATATACAGCTACACAATAAACGACATAATTAAAAATATTAACAAACTAAACAATATTCGTACGAAAAGTTAATTAAGTTAATTTTTAATAACGTTGTCATCATCCGTTGATGCCCAAACGCCGAAACCGGTTGTGATTATAAAAACTTAAAAAAGTATTTTCATGGTGTGAATAATTAATAGCTATGTTTTTTATAATTTTAGGCAATCTTTCGATTTGTGAATTATGTTCATACGGATTTCATGTCAGTTGCCATAATCGTCCTTTAGTCCAACCACCACGCCATTGTCCTAAATGTTATAAAGATATACGCTCGAATCTTCAAAGTCCCATAGAAATTATACATCTACCAGATACGAATGGGAAACTTATTACTGGTAAGTTATTTTTCTTGAAAATTAACTTACCAACGAAAATAGCTTATTTGAAAGTTATTCTCATTAAACTGACTATAAATATTATAAGTGGCTTCCTTTTAAATTTCGATAGAAAAACTTAAAGTGAAGACTGAGCTCCTCGAGCGCAACAAAGAACTAACAGCGGGCCTGACTCAACTTCAAGATAAACATTCGCAGCTAACGATACGTTTGAAAGCTCAAGATACCGAACGTGATCAACTCGTTAAAACTCAAACGAAAGCGGAAGATAAGATACAACAGATACTGAAGTTCATTGCGCATATGAAAGATGGCACAAAATCAACTGGTGGTATAGAAATTACACAAATCGAACAACCATCGGAAGTTCCTTCGTAGAAAGTATATTTTATTAACAGATTTACAATCTCATATAAACATATTGTTGCAGGGTAGTTAAAATATTTTGATTTTAATGCGCTCAATTTAGTTTTTAATATTTACGGTTTTCTTTTTCTTGTTTATTTTTTAGTTAGCGTTAAAAATAACTGATATCGATATATTATTAGTTAATAAATATACATAACTTTCCATTTTGATTGTAAAAACTTTGAGAACCAACTCAAAATTACGTTTATTAAAAAAAACTAGCTAATACCAATTTGTTATCCCACCTAAAGGATGTGACGACTAAGTTTGTTGTAGAAGAAAGTCAGATATGTTTTGATATATAAAAAGTTCTGTTAGAGATATCCTAGGTATGTAATTTGCTGCCCTGCTGAATTTGAAGTGGTCGCAAATGCCTATTGTCGCGCCCTACTATGTATTTCGTTCGTGATAATATTCAGACTACTCGTAGAGGACGCATTAATCGGTACACCTGCTTCTTTTATAAATATTTGCTTCTATCTATTTTCGTCTAAAATGAGTTCTGTGTAACAATTTGGTAAGGCTTATATATGGTGATTTATAGCATTTTCCAAAACCATTCTACTTTGTCGTTTGATTCTTGAAATTCATTTTCATTAACTGGAACTCTCACGGGTGTTCCACTGGTCCGTAACACTTCCGACCGGTGAACACTGTGGAGTTTAATTTTTATCGTCCTGGTGAAGCTGGGCACTTGGTGGCGGTATACCTAAACGTTTTGGTCATTCATGTTCCAATTGGTTGATATGAGCAGTAGCGGCCAGTGAAGTTGGGGCGCCTACTGCCGGTCCCGTATTAGCGAATTCTAATGGACCGGCGAGTGGAATACCACGGGACCAGCGGGAGCTGTAATTCAAGCAATTTCCTATTTATAATATCCTACCTCTTGAAAGGATCGCTCATTAAACGCTATTGAGTAACTGGAGGAGAAGGTGCCCCATAAGTTATCGCTAACAGTTATTTTATCATTCTCATGTCACTATCATTCTCAGAATACGTCCTTTGTGTTACTCATTGCTTAGGGCATTTTTACAATTTAATTCCTATACAGCTTAAACTGCTTTGAAACCTAAATATTTTAACCATCTTTAATATATGCCCCTAATGGCCTCTGAACATCTTTACCTCCTTAAAACAACTGTAAAATAAATACTATCGTCCGCTTAGGTTTATATGGAACTTTTGATTTATATGGTACTGAATTTATGTTTTCTGGAAATAAAGGAATGAAATTAATTTGATTCCGACGTTAATAAGATAGAGGAATGTGAGCATCAGGACAGTTGTAACAAGGCATCATATTTTCTTACAATTGAAATGATTGTTTCTATACAAATCGAATTTGTAAATCAGTAAGCAATAAACTCCAAAAAAATGAGAGAATAAACCTCTCTCTAAAAATGATTCAAATCGAATCAACGTTTGATAGACTGCGAGCGAAAGATATTGTTGCCAAAACAAAACCCATAAATCGCACTGTATATTATTAACGAAAATGAGTGACTTTTAATGGTCATCTGGTGTTCCCCTTAAAATTCTATGTAAGTGGTACGGGTATGTACAGTTCCTTATCATCCCTCCTATATAGCCCTTCATTTATTTCTATTATTCGAAGAGTAGATATTTGTACTGTGTGTGAACTGTTTATTGTTTATTATCTCGCGTGCGAATTACTTAATAATCCCGAGCGATTTTTTTTCATTTCAAATTGTGTTTGTATGCCCATTACTTGAGGATTTCTGACCAATTATGATTTTCTAAGCGCATAATAAATATAAATAAATAAAATCCCCAAATCGTTCCAGGTCTGATAAGTGGGTATCCTTCACAACAATTTGTGCTTCTCTATGAGGAAATAAATATCTAAAAAATCATGGATCTATTGACAAATTTTTTTATTAATATTGTAAATTAATGATTTGAAATATTTTATAAATTTAGAAAATTGTTTTCAGATCTTTTTATTTAACAAATTTTTTACATATAAACATTTTCAAACATGCACCGAATAAAGATACTCTTCCAAATCTAAGTATCTTAAAGCATGTTTTAATAGAATTGTATATACCTAACATTTCTTCATTCCATTTTAAAATTGATCTAATTAATATGTTGTTATTTCTTAGATAACGTTTAATAATTCAAACTGATTTGTTATTTATACTAGATAGAAGATAAAATAGTGATATTTTTAGTTAATTAATAAAAATGATTTTTACATTTTAAATTTAGTTTTGATTTTCGTGGTTACCATTGACATATTATTTTTCCAAAAATATTCTCACGGTCTGCTCAATAATAATGAATTTTTAAATTTAGTGTGATTGGAATGGAAGAGCTGCGAATTGGCAACAAATTGGAATCTGTCAGCTTTAGATAAATAAAACTAAAAATTCTTTGTGTATATTTTTAAATAATATCATGATTTATTTATACTAATTAAACGAAAAATGCAATAACAAGATATTTACAGAGAATTCGATAAAAATTACTTAAAAAAACATATTCATTCAGAATCAAAAATAGTAAGATTAGATTAAACTGTGGCCATTTACATCAAATAATTCATTACTTACCTTATATACATATTTGTAAAAGTAATATAAGACCAGTTTTTCAATTATATCTTAAAAATTAAAATTTTAAAATAAATTAATATTTAAAATAAATGAGATAAAAACTGAATCAAAACTGATAAAGGATTTGAATCATTTATTCATCAATATGGTTTTTAAAATACTATTTATTCTTCATGATAAAAGTGCATATATATATAAAAAATGGTTTATATATTTTTATTTTATTGTGTTCATTATTTACTGAGAGTAATACAAATTAGTCAATTTGAAATAGTAAATATATTTCTACAAATAAGCTCAATAAATATATTTCTAAATATCGTAGTTTAACGTGTATAAGGAACCCTTAAATTTTTTCGCCTTAACTCAATTTGCAGAAAAAATTTTCGGTTAAGAGTAAAAAAAATGTTTGTAATATTCATTATAATAAGCTGTAAATTCGTCAGGAATCTCAGTCATTCCATCATCATTGTCATCATAATCGTTTTCTTTATAAACTTTCTCATTGCCGTCCATGGCATTGCTAATCCCACAGTTTTTCAATGACTTTATAATAATATCTTACTTCACACTATTCCAGGCTGTAAGGACCCACTTGCTAACTTCTTTTGTTAATTTCCTAACACTTTCGAAAGGCGTTATGAAACCAGGAAATGCCCTGACACTTCCGATAGATGTCAGATTTGAATCAGCTCCTTGCATCCATCTATTCCATTCTTCTTACATCAGGGTTTTG